>JASDQU010010386.1:252861-269618 GCA_032191745.1 Picea mariana | reverse complement strand
TTGATCACCCTTCATAAACAAACCGTGACATAAAACTGATGGGCATTGGGCTCTGCTCCTGCAAGCAATCTAGGAGTGACTTCTAACGCTAACACTTTGTATAGATGAACTGTCTTCTGCATCTTCTCTATTGACCATAAAAGTCAAAGCATTGAGTTCGAGGCTACTTGGCATTTTTTCTTCTTTCCCATAAACCAATGTATACAGAGACATCTCGGTGCTGTATTTTGAAGTCGTTCTACTTGCCCACAACACATCAATCAACTTCAAATGCCAATTCCTTTGGTTCTTGTCAATAGTTTTATTCAATATCTGAATAAGTGTCTTATTTGTGGATTATGAAAGACTATTTCCTTCTGGATAATAATTTGATGATTTCCACATAATAATTCCATATTCTCCACAGAATTCTGTAAATTTTGAACCAATGAAAATCGAACCATTATCAACGATAAATTTGTCTGGGACACTGAATCTTGACAAAATATTATCTTTGAGGAACTTAATTAATTCTTCAAAATCAACCTTTTTTAATGCCACTGCTTTTGGCCACTTCGTAAAATAATCCGTAGCGGTGAGAATATACACATGTTCATTTCATGACTTTTTATTTATCGGCCCGATGACATCAAGTCCCCATTAGGAGAATGGTTTTTCTACAGTTATAAGTTGTAACGACACCACAAATTTCTTCATTTTCCCTGAAAATTGTTGGCAAGATACACACTTCCTTATTGTGGCATATGAGTCTCTAAAAATTGATGGCCAATAAAATCCATCTCTTATTATCTTATGGGTGGTGGTCATGGGTGCAAAATTTCCACCATATATTCCTTCATGGAATTTCCTCATTAGTTCTTGGGCTTTGTTTTCATAAACACATCTCAATAATATACCATCATATTTCCTTCTGAAAAGTATGTCAGCAATCAATACATATTTATTTGACTCCATATTCAATGTTCTTCACTCTTTAATGCTCATGGTAACTAGAAACTTCCTGGACCTCAAGTAGAATACAATGTCTCCATACCATTCTGAATTGACCAATGGTTCTCCTACTGAAATTGAAATCATTCCATCCACATAATCACTATTTTCGATGAGATTACATAAACCTTGTACTTTCATAGCCTTTAAAGGTTTAATCTCAATATCATATTCTTGGATCTTCACTAGCCAGTTATCCCATTTTCCTTCTCTCAATTGTTTATTCAAAAACATATTTACTGGTGAGGATAGAACATAAGCAATGACAAGAGAATTTAGTATGTACGTACGAAAGTGCGCCACTGATTTCACAAGATATAGGGCTTGATTTTCCAGTTCTGAATACCTCAATTCATAATTGTGAAGGTTTTTTCTCATGAAACTGATTGGGAGTTCTTCACCTTTTGTATTCCTCCGAGTAAGAACATATGCAACAATTATTTCTGTAGCGAAAGAATAGATGATGAAGTCCCTTTGAAAATATAGGATAGTGAGGACTGGAGCTATGGTGATTGATATTTTGATATTATTGAAATATTCTTGTGTATCTGATGTCCATTCAAACCTTTGGTCCTTTTTCAACAACAAATTGATCATCTTCACAATACTTGCATAGTTAGGAACAAATCTTCGCACAAATTTGATCTTTCCAAAACATGATTGAATTCCTTTATTAGATGATGGGGGGTTGAGTTAATTTATGGATTTAACTCTTTCTAGATCTATATAAATCCCTTGTACACAATATGAACCAATAGTTTTCCTTGAGTTACAACGAATAAACATTTCTTTGGTTTTAGGGAAACACCATAGAATCTGCATCTGTCAAAAACTTTCCTCAAGTGATGAATTTGATCACCCCTTGTTTTTGAATGTACTTTCAAGTCATCTTGATAGTCCACCATGAATTTCCCTATCAAACCATTGAAAGCATGATCCATGGCCCTCTAAAATGTGGCTCCTGCATTCTTCAAACCAAAGGGCATCCTAGCATATGCATATGTCTCCAAATGTGTTATGAATGTTGTCTTTGCTCTATATTCCTTAGCAACCAAGACTTGATTATATCCAAAAAGTCATCCAACATCAACATACAAGCTAATCCCTTGAATTTCTGGAGAAGAAACATACAAGATAATCTTTGTTAAGATCCTTGAAATCCACACACATCCAGATTTCCCCGGTCTTCTTTCTTACTATCATAGGGTTTGAAAGCCAATCAAAATGTCTAATGGTATATATTTTTCTGGCATTCTTTAATTTCTCCAATTTAACCTTTACCAAAGGTTTAAACTTGGGGTTCATCATCCTTATTTTTTTCTTGAACGACTTTGTTTCTTCTCTCAAAGGAATGATATGTTGAAATATTGTTTTATCATAAGCTTTCAAATAATCATAGGTCCATGTGAACACATCAAGATATTATTTAAACAATGGAACATATTGGTCAACTTATTCAATGGTGCAATCAACTCCCAAGTTGAAATATTTTGGGGAACTTCCAGTTCCAATATTGATCTTTCTTGTTTCTTGAGACTTTCAGAGTGAAATTTCTTCCAGGATATTCTTAGCATGGTCATTTTTCGTAAAAATAGACCCTGATTGAATAAAATATTTCAGGAAAACATATATGTGATTGTCCTCATCATCATCATGGTTCAAAAAAAAAGTTCCAACTGTTCATCATTCTCAAACACTAACAAATATTCCAGGTTATCAGGTACAAAAGGTCGGAATACTCTTTCTACTTGAAAATATGTTTTTCTTTGAATATCATCCGAGTTTGACAATGAGGCCGTCAAGGCCAATGCATCTTCTTTCTGTTTCTTGTCCCTTGGAATGAAATAAATATTGAAAGAGTTGAAAGATTCCATCAATTTGTTAACTCTTTTGAAATATAATTTGAGTCTTTCATTCTTGATTTTATACCTCTGGGTGACTTGATTAATTACCAACTCAGAGTTTCCAGTCACAACTATATGTTCTATCTTCATTTCTTGGGAAATAATCATTCCATGAATCAAAGCTTCATATTCTACCTCATTATTAGTACATGCAAATTCAAGTCTGATATCATGTGGATGAATAATCTTACCTAGACTTACAAGGACAACTCCAACTCCACTCTTGGAGCTTGAAAAAGCTCCAATGAATGCTCTTGATTCTCTGTATCTTGAATTTTCTCCAGGATTTTAATGTGTTCCATATATAGGATAGCATAATTTGAAATCCCAATATCTATATAAAATTCCATTAATTCATTATCCTCCTTTTTAAAAGAGAAAGGTTTCCTGGGCTCGCGGGGCACTTTAAACATTGCTCCTTCTTTGCTTGGAAACATCATGCAACTTCCATCATTCATTATGTATCCCTAGATCATGGATGACCAATCCCTTCCCAAAAAAACTCCATATGCCGGGGGGAGGTATACCACAATGATATTGAAAACTATGATAATATGGGGAGCTGCTGTGATCCAAGCATAAAAGTCCTTGATTTCTCCATAAGCTGGCAGTTGTCTAGAATCAATTTCATATATACTTTCACCAGTCTTGTAATATTTAGTACAGTTCATGCCCAATTCCTCCATGACCACTAGTGGCATAATATTATTGGTCACACCCGTATCAACTAAAAAATTATGAAGTGCCACATCATGATTTTCAATTGAAATATAAAAGTGAGGAATTTTACCTCTCAATTTGGCAGTTGATTTTTTCTGCCTTTGTTTCGAACTTGTAACAACAATTCTTATTTTTCAGATGGATCATCCAAAAATCTCAAAATTTTTTCCCTTTGTTGGGGAATCCTCATTACTTCTATAAAAGGAAGAGTTATCCTTAATTTAGTTAAGTCCTATACAACATTGTATGTCATCTGAGAGGAGTTTGGCATCGAGTGTTGCTTCTTATTTCCAATGCTATCCGCCATTTTCTCATTCATTTTTTCTTTATCTTTTTGGTTTTCCTTTTCAAAATCGTTTTTACTCTTGGATCTATTTACAAGTCCCTTTATTCGAGTGACGTTTTCTTGCAAGCTTGGGTCATTGTTTCCTTCTTCAAACATATACATGGACGTCTCGCATCTGTCCATATGTACATTTTCAAAACTTTCATTAGGTGAATAATATTTCTCTTGCTGAACCATTTTCTCATCATATACATCATTCAAAACAACTATATTGGGGGTTGGCTGCCTGGGAACCCTTGGTCTTTGTGGATTATCTACGTTTTCAAACCTCACTCTGTTTTCTTGGGGAGGGTTCCTTCTTTTCTATGGGACCGACATTCTTGGATTTACCACATAATTATCCCCCCTTCTTAGTCTGATTATCTTGTTCTACGTTTTCTTTATAGTTCTATTCATTTGTGCAATTTCAAATCTTTGCTTGGTTTCTTGTGCTGCAACAGGGTCTACCTTCACATCTGGTATGGCTCCCTTGAAAAATCCTCCTCCAATTGTTTGATTTTGGGTTAGTTGTGGCTTGAATTCTTTGTTCTTTCTCGAACTAGAGGCTCCTTGATTATCAAAACTTTTTCCTTCTAGCTGCCTTTGTACTTTTCCTAGTATAATGTTGGGGTTGACACCCGTTTCAATCATAATTTATTCCGTCTTAGTGGATTTAGTCATTGCTTCCTCCAAGGTATCCATCGTGGATGTTCTGATAGCATAATTCACATTCGGGGACATTGCATTCTTATAAAAACTGAGTATGAATGGGTCATTAGGTCTTTTATCTTATGGAATCTTACTCAAGGTGTTATTGAACCTGAGATTAAAATCTTGTATTCTTTCATTCTTCCTCAAACCAATCTTGGTGAAATCGGTGAGAAGGGTATGATAAGAAATTGGAGGGGTGAACATAGTTAGGAACATGGATTCGAGGTCATTAAACGAGCGAATTGATCTACTGGGTAATGTCGTATACCATTCAAATGCTCTTCCTGATAAGGTTTGAAGAAATAACCTTACCATGAAATATTCATACTCAACACGATGAAAATAAAAAACATCAAGAAATAAGTGAAGGTGCCTCTTTGCATCGATTACCCTGTCTCCAGAAAATTCCTTTAAGGTACCCTTAGGGAGAATAGGGAGATCATGTTGCTCACCCATAATATTTAGAGGGGAATCTCTTATTCTTCTTAGATTTTCAAACCTTAGGTTTTCTTGATTTCTTGCAACACCTCTTCCACTTCCTTGTCTCACTCAACACGATGAAAATAAAAAACATCAAGAAATAAGTGAAGGTGCCTCTTTGCATCGATTACCCTGTCTCCAGAAAATTCCTTTAAGGTACCCTTAGGGAGAATAGGGAGATCATGTTGCTCACCCATAATATTTAGAGGGGAATCTCTTATTCTTCTTAGATTTTCAAACCTTAGGTTTTCTTGATTTCTTGCAACACCTCTTCCACTTCCTTGTCTCTCTTCATGAGGTTCTTCTCGTGGTTTTTCATTTCTTTCTGCCATATCCAGAGAGGTTCTAGGAATATGATTTTCACTTATTAGAATACAAAGTTGCTTGATTTTTCTTCTGGTAATGGGTCCCTTGTATTTGTCCAACTTCAATCCCGACCTTGTCCTTGTGATGCACAAAATAGCCTTTGGTTTCTTCGGTATTTTCGATCGTTTCTCCTCTATCTCTGGAGGATTTCTCTTTCTTCTTCACAGACTAAGATCTGCCAGGACCTCTCTAATTGTTCTTAGGTCTCAGCTGTCGTTATTACCATATTATATAGTTGATGTAAAATTCTTCATTGATTATTCAATCCAATTTCCATGTGGGGATGATCAACCTAGGGAAAAGTCATATATTTTTCAAAAAGGGATAAACCAGATTCCAAATTTTAGTTCATTCCCCAATATGGTCGCCAAAATTTTTGATGCTTGAGTCCATTAAGACTGAAATGAAAACCTCACGAGGATACAAATCCCCCCATGTTTTTATGGAGGTGGTACTCCTCTTTAAGATTTTGTTGGGACTCTAAATATTCAGAATATGGGACTTTGCAGAAGTCCATCGTGGTAATATAAAAACATAAAAAAAACATGAAAGAAAGAGTTTCATTTTTATTTTAAATAAATTTCCTGAGAAATGACCAGGAATCACACACTTCATACATTTAAAAAGATAGACAAAATTTCCTCACATCCATCATAGTTAAATTAAATATTTCTGATCATATAAAAATAAAAAGAAGATGGTCCACATGCATAAGATAAATTTAACAGAGTGACCAAGGGAAAATCAAATAAAGATAATGATAGATCAATATCAAATACTTTATACTCAAAACTAAGAGTTACAAAGCACAATCAAAACTGATCCCGAAATAACTCTCTTGAAATTTCTGAAAAAATATATAGTCTGTTACATATTCCTTGAAATTTAAAATGCGTTTGTCCTTAGGAATGAGATTGGGGATCCCACCGACCAAAAGGAAAATATAAACAAGAATTAATCTTGTAGAAGGAGGATGGTGGGTGGTAAATGAGCAACAAGACCTTGAAAGAAGAAAAAGGAGAATTTATCAGATTTCAGTTAAACCTTTCTAGTTAAAGAAGCAGAGTAACTGGATGAAAGAATTGATAAGGAAAGAAATATATAATCAACATAAAATTACTATGATGGTCTCTCGTGTCTTCACTTGATTTCTATTGTCCTTTTATGGTGTTCATTAATGGTTATAGAAACCATCTCAACTGTTTCTTTCCCCTCATTAGTCAATTTGTTGATTTCTTTCTTGAACCATTCTTCAATATAATGTTTCGTTGGTGCCACATTTATCTCATGCCATATTTTGATGTTGAATAACTCGCCCTCCAAGTCCCTTAAATCAAGGGAAATACCATGTAATGATTCTTCAATATCTTGATTCTTCATAGAGTAGTCCACTATCCAATTTTCTATGTCGTCTTCATTATATTCGAGTATACAATAAATTTTTTCAACTGATAACCCCTTAAAAATATCAACTTGTTCATCAAACTTTTGCTTTGTTAGGAACATTGAGTTGAGGATAAATTTGGGGTCTTGTAATTCATTAGTAATTCCTTCTAGGTCTACCTCTATGAGCCTCTTGAACAATTCTTACCTTTTCAGTATGGCTTCATTGCATGCTTGGACAATATTATTCAAATTTTTAATCTTTTCTTTCCAACAAGCATTCAACTGTTTTATCCGACTTGGGGAGGGAAAATTCTCCTCTCTTCTTCTGAATTTCGTCATGTTAGAGACTTTGGTTCCAAAGGGTAGTATAACATCAATGTAGAAACCTTTCTTGTTCTTCAGCTCAACTTGCAAGTATTCATGGAAGGCATGCTCCATCAAGCCATAAGAAACAATGTTTTTTGAAACTTCCCATGCCTCCATGATCAATGCCATTCTTTTCTTAATATTTATTTCTACATAGATCCTGGATGATGTAAGTAGGCTTGAAGATCCTTTCAATTTAACAACAGGTGTGGTGGGTTTGACTATTGTCAAAGGACTAGCAATAAGTGGAAGAGGCATTAAGGCGTCTTCCAGTTCCTTGATCCTTTCTTTCAACTTCGTGTTTTATGCTTCTAGACCACCAATGGAATCATCAAGAGCATCCTCGATTGCTCTGTGAATTTTAGAAATTTGGGAAGGCTGCATATCTTAGGTCAACATCTGAGCGAGATTTCCCTTTATTATTTTTTATATCACCTTTTTCAATAATCAATTTCTTAGATTCCTTGTCGAAGAAATCACTTTGGAAAGCGAATGAATCTTATTCATTGAAAGTCTCATTCTCAATGATCTCTAATGATGAATTTTGATGGGCCATGTTTCCGGGCTGATCAATTATGGGAATCATTTTTTCAATGTCCGCCTCGAGCTCCATGTCTTTAATATGGAAGATATTGATGTCATTTTCTATGAGGTTTTCCTCTTCTTCTTGCACAACATTCTTCCTCTTTTTTCTTAGAGGGAGCTTGTGTGAGCTCTCAATTTTTCCGGAGGGGGGGATTATTCTCCCCTCTGCCGCTTGAACTACTGTTGGTAACTTTCCTAGTTGGGTGGGCCGCTGGAGCATTGTTTCGAGATGTGGTAGTTTTAGGATTAAAAACTGGAGATTGGGTGCTCTTCTCATTGGGACCCTTTCATTTTTTCTTGTGAAACTCGTTAGTACTAAGTGTTGTTTCCAATTCACCAACATTGTGTGCAGAACCGCCTAGGTTGTTGTCTTCTTCACTCAAGATAGTATGAATGAATGCTTTTTTGAATCCCATTGACAATAATATACTATCACAAATACCAAATAAGATTCCATAAATAATTTCTTGTCCTTTTTGTAATGTGACAATTGGGAGGACATTTCAATGGAAATCATTTTTCCCCAATCGAAGATAGCTTGCTCTTTAACTGTAAAATATAAATTATAAAGAATCATGCGAGAAATGGTGGTGGTGATTTCTTGACCTGTCAACTTGGTGAGAAGACAAGTGATTTATTGAAATGGGTTTTTGAAAGAGCTGATTTGAATCCTGGTTATGTCTTCTAGAACAGTCACAAGATTCTCCAAGAACTCGGGCAAGAGATCCAGGCCATTGTTATGTTTTTTCGGAAAATATCTGCAATCCTCTCCTTTGAAGGTAAGTGTTGGCTCATGAGCTTCAACATCTTATGAAACACTTGCGATGACATAGAGATGGGGGAATGATATTGAAGTTGTATAATTCATTGACTCAGTATGTACTTCTCAATGCACCATGCAACCGGTTCTTTGCAGTCGAATACTTTAGGAACACACCTTGCGTGAGAAATTTCGGATGTCTAGATTATATCTTTCTATGCAAGAGGAGATGCATAATACAAGTATGCTCTGGACCACTGAAATTTCTGGTCTTCATGGCCAAAAATATTCAAAGTATCACCAAAAAGCTGTTGTCTGGATGTTGTTGCCATAGGTTGAAAAGAGTTTTCTTTCAACTGGATAATAACTTACAATGAATCCTTTCAGAGATATAAAAATAATATAACCCTTGGAAAATCGTGCTTTAATGCAATTTCATGAAAAATATTCTCGAACCCTTCACTTATTAATGACGATATTTACGGAGTCTGTATGATCAATTATTAACATTAAACCATACTAAATGCATATTGGGAAAAGCAGTTTGCCTTCACTGTGGTGAAGGATATCTATGTTTTGACTGGACTCCCGTTTCAGGGAACGCCCCTACTGGCGGAGCCGGTATTACCTGCCGATGTGGTGCTAGTGACAGTGGGCTAGAGATACTGTTCCAGGGTGAAATTTATGTCAGGCTCTGTCGTGAGCATCGGGGTGATGGATGCTCTAGCGCATCGCTGTATAGCAATGATGATTGTGAGGGTGTACGGGTCCCTTGCGACTCAACAGATCAGTGGTGGTCAGCTGAGTATTATGGAGAGGGTACTGGCCGGTGAGCACTTTTCCTAGGGGCTTACACTGCATACTAGGATGGTAGGGTAGCTGGACCATTTTCGGTCCACTAATATAGGAGAGTTTGCTTTTGGGTCCATCCTAGTGGCCTGGTTTTTGGAGAGGGTGCCTATGTTGTGCCCTAGGGTTTTATTGGCCACTTCTTCACGACTGAGGTGGTGTAGGTGTGGTGGCAGATGCCGTAGGTCATACTGCAGTTTCCATATGTGGGTGTTGACTTCCGGGGTGATCCGAACATGGTGTTACCTCCAGGGGAGGTTTTTGATCATCGAGGTATGTTGATGAGTTATATATTGTTTGTTTTTGAGATAGCATGACATGTGTATTTGGTATAGATGCTGATACTATTTGGTGTTTGTTTGTATGTGCAGATGTGGCACCTCGTGGGTGCAAGGTTGAGCTGCTGAGGGCACCGGCTCGCCAGGAGCCGAGGAGACCACCGTGGGGAGGGCCACGGGTAGGAGAGAGACGTCGACGTGAGGACGCTGAGGTGAGACCAGCTGAGACTGAGAGAGCAGCAAGGAGATGCCGGTTTTATGACCTAGGTGCTGGGCCATCACATGCTCCTCCGGCGGATGCCGGAGCAGATTTTGAGGATATACGCCGCTGCCTGGAGGCGATGCTACAGGGCGTGCCTGAGGGCATGTGGTCGTGTATCCAGGATGAGGGCATCCTGGAGCAGTGTGTGGGGATTCTGCCATCATGGTGGGCTGTGGTACGACGAGCAACAGTTGTAGGTGCTTCTATGACCAGACGGTTACCTCCCGGTCAGGAGGGACCAGTAGTGGGTGGGGGACCACTGCCTAAGGGAGGGGTAGGAGGTGGTGCTCTAGAGGCACCTTGAGTGGTGCTCTATGTATTTTTGTATATAGGCTGGTGAGCCCATTTTGTACCGAGGTGCTTCATTGGCCTACAGATACTTGTATTTTTGTATGTAAACATTTGGATGGCATTTGTGGACCGTCTTATATATACATGAGTATACATTTTGAGATCTATGTGATGTTTACATGTGTTTTGTTAATGTGTTGATGATGTCTAATCTATATATGCTGTGACAGGTTGTTGATATGTTTATGTATGTGTAGAGGTATCTTGATGTGATATATGCCAGTCTAACACAATGTTAGCTAAGTTATCTGTAATTTGATTCAATTGTCTTGGAATATGTGTAAATGTAATGGAATCAAAATGTCTGGATAAAAGTATAACCTGCAGGTATTTGCGAAAGAGGCAAGGATCGCATACGCGATACACATTGTTGAGATGGAGAACGACTAGTTGAGAGTTGAGCAAGATGCTAAGGTGACAAATACGATGATGCTGGGCATCAGCGAGGAGGCCAATGACGATAGTGTATTCAACTTGGTTGTTGGTGGCTGAACCCAAACATATGCCGCTCGAATGGAGAATTTCATGTGAGGGGGTATAGAGGGCCCAAGCTGCCGAAGCAAGATTTGTGTCCAACGGCTGGCGCCGTCGGTGTAACCGATGTGGTAGGCCGGTGGAGGAAGCATCTATCAATAGCACAAATGATAGTTTAGATGTGAGGAATGGAAAAAAAGATTAAAAACACTATAAAAGAAATAACCTAAAGTAGAACTTCTACATTTAGGCATAAAATTTCTTTAAGTATAACCCATTGATGGGTTCTTTGAGAGAGAGGCCTTCGAGAGAGGCCAGGATGTATGCGCCTTTGGTGAGACAATGTTGGATAATGTATGGGCCATGCCATAGTGACTCGAATTTTCCATGACCAAAGGTATCATGAGTGATATCGTAAGCAAGGGTGAGGTCGCCTTCATGAAATGAGCGAAGGTTGACATGTCGATCAAAGGTGGTCTTTGATCATTTTTTAGCTGCCTCATTGTTCTGTAATGAAAATCGACGATCTTCATCCAGGGACTCTAAGTTCAACAAGCACTTCTCCATTGGAGCAGTGTCGGGTAATAGCTCTATTGCGGTGCGTAAGGTGGGAATTTCGCACTCGATGGGAAGAGTGGCCTCAACCCCATGGACTAGATGAAATGGTGTGAAACAAGTGGCTGTTTTCACAGCCGTACGGTAGGCCCATAGCGTGGAAAATAACATATGATGCCAATTGGTCTTATGTTTATTAACCGTGCACTGTAACATGGTCCTAAGGACCTTGTTAACTGCTTCTACCTGTCCATTAGATTGAGGATAATATGGGGAGGCAAACTCGTGGGAGAATCCTAACCGAGATGAGAGTTCGATGAAAATCTCATTCTCGAAGTGTTTCTCGTGATCGAAAACTAGTTGGAGTGGTACTCCAAAGTGGGATATGACGTGATTAAAGAAAAAATGCACTGCGGTGTCAGCGGTATTATTGAAGGTGGGCATAGCTTCCGCCCATTTTGTGAAGTAATCGACTGTGACAACAATGTATTTGTGTCCATTGCTAGAGGGGGGATTACAAGTCATGAAGTCGATGCCCCATTTACAAAAGGGGCCGGCAGTAATGACTGGATGAAGGAGAGGGGGTGGTTCTCGTTCTTAGTTGGCGTAAAGTTGACATTTCTCGCATCGTCTCATGGCATGAATGAAATCATGAAACAATATAGGCCAAAAGTAACCTTCTCAGATGATCTTCTAAGCAGTGGAAATTCCCGAAAGATGGCCCCCACATGCGTCGCTATGACAGTCGTTCAAGAATCTGTTGGCCTCGTCAATGGTCAGGCATCGACGAAGAATGGTGTCGACCCCTCGCCGATATAAGATGTCTCCGATGAGGAGGTAGCGGGGGGACTGGTAGAAAATATGACGACGATCATCTCGTGAAAGGTGGTTATCGAACTTTTGAGTTTGGAGGTAGACGAGGAGGTCACCATACCAAGGATCATCTGAAGTGATGTAAAAGAGATGTTCATCGGGGAAGTCAGTATTGACGGGGGTACTGGTAGTGTCAGAGGGGAAGGCCGTGAAAATTTCGGCGAGGACGAGATCTTTCTTGCTCTTGGGTGTTGAGAATTCAAGATCGTACTCCTGAAGAATAACGATCCATTGAGCAAATTTTCCATTAATTTGCCGACGACTAAACAAGTATTGCATAGGGTTGGAATCTACTACGAATTTAGTTGTGCGAAGCAGAATGTAATGACACAGTTTCTGGACTGCAAGGACGACTGCAAGGGCTAGTTTCTCTTCGTGTTTATACTTCAATTGTGGCCCTGGGAGGTTTTTAATAACGTAATAAATGACATGCTCATGATCGTCATCACTGATTTGAACGAGAATGCCTGCTACTGATATAACCGATGCTGATATGTAGAGGATATAGTCACGATTGTAGTCGGGTGCACTAATTAAAGGGGCATTGGAGAGTGCCATTTTAAGATCGTCAAATGATCGTTGGGCATGTTCATCCCAGTAAAATGGGATGTTGTGGTGTAGTAAGCGAAGGAAACCGTGTGCGCGAGTGGCGTAGTCTGGGACAAATCACTGTAGAAAGTTAGCCTTTCCTTGTAGGCTCTGGAGTTGACGTAAATTTCGGGGAGGTGGAATTTCAGTGATAGCTTGGACTTTGAGGGCATCCACGGTAATACCGCTTTGAGAAATGATGAATCCGAGGAGGCGCCCTGCAGTGACACTGAATATGCACTTGAGGGGATTCAAGAGGATGTTGTACTGATGACACCGTTGGAAGATGATCCATAAATCATCAAGATGTTGGGTGCATTTCTTGGATCGAGCTGTGAGGTCATCCAAGTATGCGAGGATGATATGAGCCAGATCATGAAAAATGTATGTCATAGCCCATTGGAAAGTTGCGCCAGAATTCTTTAAGCCAAAAGGCATGACATGATATGGAAAAGTACCCCAAGGGGTAGTGAATGCGGTTTTGTACTGATTGGATGGGTGAATTTGGATTTGATTATAACCAGAGAAACTATCCATGAAGGATAGAGCCTCGTGGCCTATGCAGTCCATGAAAGTTGTTTTTGGGACATGCGTGATTGAGGTCTCAAAATTCCATGCAGACGCGAATAATGCCCTATTTTTTATTAACGGGTACAGGGTTGGAAACCCATGAGGTATAGGCGATGGGGTAGATGAACCCAGCTGCGCGTAATTTTTCAATATCGGCTTTGATGGACGCTGCTTTGTATGGGTGTAGCGGTCACTGTTTTTGACAAGATGATGTAATGTTAGGCCAGGTGTCGATGCGATGTTCTATGATAGAGGGATCAAGGCCAGGCATTTCTGTGTATGACCAGGAAAAAATATCCCGATATTCCTGGAAGAGGGTTTTATAGGCAATGATTTCTTGAGGAGTGCAAGTGGCTCCAATGGTGATTTCCTCGACGACGCCATTTTTGATGGAAATGTCGATTTTGATGGTCAGGGACATGTTGGCCATGTTTCCTTCTTCAAAATCATCAGGGGCAGGAATGGGGTTGTTGAACCAGTTGATATTCCCTAATGGGATAAAATCATTGGTTTCGACCGCGTATATGGGGTGTTGGTTAGGAGGCATGGAGGCTTCTTGTGGAAAGAAGAGCGCTCTGTGGTGTAGCGCATCCCATGGGTAGTCAGGGGTGTTTAACTCTTCGAGTATTTCCTCGTCATAGTGGAATTGGCAGGAATATAAGGGGTTGTGAAGAGTGATATCGGTGATTGTTGTTGTGTAGCTGCTCCTTGGTGATGAAGAAGCAGGGGGAACGACGCAAGGAAATTGTGATGGTTCAATCGACATAAACCAAATATCGAAGTACTGATGAGTACCCGTGGTAGTTGGATGTAAAATTTTCGTAGGGAAATGAGCGGGAGAATTGGGGAGATTTGGGGGTGAATCCTCGAATAAGTCATCCAAGAACCACAGATGCGTTGGGAGGGCCTCGGGTTCGGGAGAAATGGGATGAAGAATATCTAGTGATAAGGTAAGGTCAACCATCGATTCTGTGGGTCGTTGAAGCAGGGTCAATTGGCGTTGCTTGTATTCAATGATCATAGGACACTGGTATGTAAAATGATCTAAGGATTCACATAGAGAGCAAGGGCATCTCATACGTTCATTGAATGAAGTTGTGACATAATGGATATTAGTGAGTTTTGGTAGGGATGACGTAGCTGGATTGGGTTTTCTCTAGAAGCTTTGGCATACTGCGGCTAATGTCTGTCGGAAGTGTGGCAGTACTGGGCAATGGTGTGTATAATGGCCATATTCTAAACATATAGTGCAAGGGAATTTGGTTCACATCCCTTTACTACTTGAGTGAGGGGCAGTAAAAACAATACTTGCTATGGTGGTGAGTGTTGATGGAGTTTGATTGAGTGGAATCAAGTCCCGTAACTCTGGTAGAGATGGGCAGTTGTTGGTTTTGTGTCCATCTTTCTCACATAGCACGCAAGGGGGTTGGATGCGCGGGGGAAGTGGAGCTGTGGGCTCCTTCTTCTTTCTCCTTCTCCCAGCTGTGGCGGGGAGAGTAGTGAGTGGGGGTGTAGAGGGTATGGTGGGAGTGAGTATGGGAATCGTCATTGAGATTCCTTCCATTTGGGGGGGAAGGGATGGTCGAGGGACCATCTCTAGTGGATGTAAATACCAAACTAGAATTTCTAACACCATATTAGGGAGGGTAAGCGTTGCGGATACTTGGAAAGCTTGTATGCCAGGTGGAGGGTAGGAAAAGGGAATTTGAGTAATGGCTTGGGGAACTGTCTTCTAAACTGGGATATGTCCCTGGGGAGAGGTGAAATCATGGACTGGTGGGGTCGACGAGTTCGCGGGAGGCTCGTGAGGGGGAAGCTCTGCAACTAGTGGGATGTCAGATATGATAGATGCCTCCCTAGGAGGAAGGGTATCCTCTATGTTAGTTTCGTTAGATGATACGGCACATACTTGATTGGAAGGATGAAGGAGCAATGGTGCTCCATGGTAAGTTCCTAACAATGATGGATCTTTGAAAATTTCAGGACCATTTCGATGAGTGGGTATGCATCATGACTCATGTGGATGAGAGGAAGAATGTTATCAATGTTGGCAGAAGGGTTAGGCTCGTAATATGAGACTTGGTCAATGGTAATGATCTTTCCGTTATGGGGAAACATCATTGTTCGAAAGATGGAAGAGGCAACTGCTTTCATAGCGTACATGTAGCTACGACTGAACATGCTATTATAATCAAGTGGGGCGTCGATAACTTCAATGTCGATGAGAATCCTCTTGCCCCCAAGTTCTATGGGGACATTTTGGAAGAGCCTTTGAGGAGATGATGGTCGTCTGTCATAAGCTCGTAAGGTAATGGCAGATGGTATGAGTTTGGGGGAACCAAGTTTTTGCCATACAAATTTGGACATAATGCATGTGGATGTGCCTTCATCGATGATGCATCGATGAACTGTGATGTTCTGTATTTTCACTAGGATTTGAAAAGCGATCAAAGCGGGAAGGCATGGTTCTCCGCTGTCGAGATCAAATGTAATGAGTCAAGTGTCTGCGGGGTTGACAGCCCCCAAGGTGGAAAGTAATGATTTCCAATGAGTAGGACAAGTTTGAAGGACTTCTAAGACTGACATGGCAGCCGGGTATTATGCTAAGTCATCAAACAAAATGTAATTATGAGCTGCCCTAGCCCATGGGTTGTGGACATTCCTACACAATGGGATGCGAGAGATGCGAAGAGCTGGTTCTGTGTTAGGGCGAGGGATCACCAACGGGGGTCCCGTTGGTGTGAGGATTGTTTCTGGTGGAATGGGAGGGGACTTAGCAGGTGCATGGTACTGATGATTACGTGTTTGAAGAAGGATTTCTTCCTCACTGGTGAGGAGGATCGTATGATCTGCTGGATTGTTTGGATTGAGGTATTGTCCCACCTGAGGTGGGGTAGGCTACGTGTCCTGTTGGGTGTTTATCACACCTTGGTGTGGAATAGGATTATACAGCACGAATGGGGGGGGGTTGTTGCATGTATTGTTATGGGGCCTGCTGAGGGAAAGGTGGTGCTGGAGGATGTGGTAGACTGCCTGAGTCTTTCAGCCATTTGAAATCAACGATTTGGGGACAATGATGAGTATAATGACCGAACTCACCACAAAGGGCACAAGGGAAATTGGTTTTGATAGTATTATTATTTCTCCCTTGACGCTTGTTGTTATTGCCCCCCTGGGGGTTTTGATTTCCTTGGTTCTGGTTGCCCCCAGCTGGTTGGTTTTGTTGGGGTTGATTCCTGCCTTGGCCTGGGTTATTATTGTTATTGTTTCTTCCTTTCTTTTTGGCATTATTCGACGGATGGGTCAGATTTGTCGTATTCAGCTGTTCAAAAGTTTGATATTGCTGAATGGGAGATGGTTGAAC
>JASDQU010010386.1:210380-248410 GCA_032191745.1 Picea mariana | reverse complement strand
CAATCGTGTTCCCAGGACTTGAGAAAGAATTGACAAGCTTACAGTCAGTTATGGACCTTCCATTTATGGAGGAAACGATGTTCAACCACCATCAACTGCCGCAATAACTGTTCCATTGGGATCGGAGAAGGCCCTGGCCGACTCTGTAGCTACAGGACATGGAAACCTTCATATTCTACCATTTGAATCTTGCTTGGAGGAATCACGGTAGGACTGACGAGTTGACGTGGAGTGGTGAATCGATGGTGATCGGTCAGGGAAAACGATAGGGCGGATACAAGTGGCAGGATCCATGAGTTTTGAAGTGTACAAGCCAGGCGGAGGAACACAGTGGCTGAGGAGAAAAATGCATATTTTATGATACGGGAAAAGGACGTGGCGGCAGGGGATAGGAAATGGAGGTATGTGATGAATGTTTCAGGATTTCGGGGATTCGGGACTCGCGAGTTTGAAGTGCGTGATTTCCTCGTATCCGGGATCCCCGATATCCCGATGTGCGATGAGATCCTTTCCTAGGGGCTAGCCCCCACCAGCTAAAACATGATCCATATGACCTGTCCTCAGCTCTATCGATAAATCGCGTATCGGCATATCGCGATTCCTGCTGCTAAGTGCATGGGAATTTCAATTCCTCGATCCCCGACTCTGCGGGATCTCTCGCCACGTGTCTCCTCTGAAGAACGGCTCTGATCCTCTCGATGCTTCTGTGGGCCTGTGTCCCCAGATGCTCTTGGCACTTCGCGTCTCGCGAGATAATAGAGCTGCCCTTTGTGTGTTGAAGTCGCGATGGGCGAAACGCCGAGATGGCTAGCCCTTGCGACACGTGCCCCTGGATCGAACGACCCATAATTGACCCTCAAATAGAAAGGACCCATTTACTGCTAAATGTCGGGTGAATTGACAACTCCGAGATCCCGATGACCTTTGATCTGCTTCGTGGACAGATCTCGACTGTCAATATCAAAACTTTGCCCACTCGCTTGATCCGCTACTTGGAAAAACAAACATTCTCTGAGCTGCGCTTGAGCATTTTGTACGACTAGCGAGGCCAAATGCTTCTCGAACCCATGACTAGAATTATCACTAACACAAAGAAGGATCAACCAGTTGTTGAAATCAGAGGAAGAAAGAAGTAAAGCCTTGATTATAACTTCTCAAAGACAACAAAGTATCAAAAGATATTTTGACCAGAATGCAATTGTAAAGCATTTTTAGAAGAGAGAATTGGTATTACTCTAGAACAAAGCCAAGGAGAAACCATCGATGCATACAAAGTTTGAAACACTCTGGATTGCACCATATATGCTCAAATACATGAAGGGTAAAATATTAATGTTTCCTATCAATGGGAAACATTTGAAAGGTTTCTTCACCTAAAACTTTATCATTTCCCTGTACATAAATTTTATATTTCATTTAGTTAGTTTGTATATTATTACCTTTGACTCCATAGCCCAATGGATGGAAGCGCTAGGTCATAAAGATTTTGGATTCTTGAAAACCCACCGGGGGTTCTCATCCCATAGTTGGAGCCAGTTGTTGAGATCAATTCCCTCTTCTTGAAATTTCCCTTCCTTTTCTATTTTCTCAACTTCTTTTTTCCATTTATTTTCCCTCTTCTATACCTACCCTCATTCCCCTTTTCTTTTCTCCCTTCTCTTTTCCCTTTCTATTTACCATACTTAGTCGTATTTAAAAAAATCAGTGGGTCCGTGGTTGTCAGACTCGCAGGTCTTCACCTCCATCCATGCTCCTATATCGTGAGTTCGACCGATCACCATGTTATAATATACATTACCTTTTTGCAATTGTGGGTTCACGGGTTCAATATTTCATCTTCCAAGTTTCGTAATATCCATTTTTCACTCAAATGCCCATGATCTACATTATGACCGTCGAACTTGTCACGAGTACCAATCCCCTAACTATTTCATTTCTCCTGTATCTAAGTCCAACCAATCGTTTTGCAACACATAACCTATTTTGTATCGTTCGCAACCAGGGTTCACGGGTTCTCGTATTAGCGGGTTCACAAAATGCCCCAAATTCAAATTTCTCTTGTTTGTCCCCACCATATTCATGCTTTTCCCAATATTCATTTAGTATAGTTTAATGTTAATAATTGATCTTGCAGGTTCCGTAAATATAGTCCTTAATAAGCGAAAGGTTCAAGAAGATTTTTCATTGAATTGCATTAAAGCACGATTTTCCAAGGGTTATATTATTGTTATATCTCTAAAAGAATTCAATGTAAGTTATTATCCAGTTGAAAGAACACTCTCATCAACCTATGGCAGCAACATCCACATAGCGGTTTTGTGGCGATACTTTGAATATTTGTTGTCGTAAACAACAGAGTTTTCAGTGGTCCAGAGAATACTCGTATTACTCATCTCCTCTTGCACATAAAGATATAATATGGACATCCAGAATTGCTCATGCAAGGTGTGTCCCTGAGGTATTCGACTGCAAATAATTGGTTGCATGATGCGCTAAGAAGTACGTATCGAGTCAGTGAATTATACAACTTCAATATCATTCCACCATCTCTCTATCACTGCAAGTGTTTCGTATGATGTTGAATCTCCCTGAGCCAACACTTACCTTCAAAGGAGAGGATTGCAGAGATTTTCTGAAAAAACATGACAATGGCCTGGATATCTTGCCTGAGTTCTTGGAGAATCACGTGGTTGTTCCATAAGACATAACCAAGATTCAGGTCGGCTCTTTCAAAAAACCATTTCATTAAATCACTTGGTTGTTCACTAGGTTTATAGGTCAAGAAAGCACCACCACCATTTCTCGCATGATTATTTATATTTTATATTTTACAGTTAAAGGGAAAGCTATCTTTGATTGGGGAAAACTGATTTTCATTGAAATCTCCTCCCAATTGTCACATTACAAAAGGGAGAAGAAATTATTTATGGATTCTTATTTGGTATTTGCGATAGTATATTGTTGTCAATGGGATTCAGAAACTCATTCATTCATACTATTTTGAGTGAAGAAGAAGACAACAACCTAGGCGCTCCTGCACATAATGATAGTGACTTGGAAACAATACTTAGTACTAACGAGTTTCACTATCAAAAAGGAAAGGGTCCCAGTGAGAAAAGCACCCAATCTCTAGTTGTTACTCCTAAAAATACCACATCTTGGAGCAATGCTCCTGTTGGGCTCTAAATATGTCCTAAAAACAACCTCTATGCATCAGCCAAAGGTAGGCGTTGGCACAAGAATTTTACTTGTTGCCTACGTAGGTTCTTACCTTCCATTTTCAATACCCAACCTTTAGAGATGCAACACCTTTAAAGGAATAGCAATCGTAAAGGGAACGACAGTTGCTCCGTTCAAATGAACAACAACGATACTCAAAGTAACAACAGTCGTGTGAAAGGAACGGCAGTTGTTCCTTTCAAATGAATAGCAACTACACTCAAAGGAAAAACAGTCGCTACATTGGGCTGAACTAATGTTGAATTAATTGCATTGTATTATTTTCCCAACTATTTAATTTGTCAACCCGAGGAAGTCTTTTATTTCAAATTTACCATGCACAATATATGCAAGCAGCAAATTCCAACTAACACTATTATCTATTTAATAAAATAAAACACATGACTTAAAATCAATCAAATCCAATCTTGCTTGAAAATACACTCAGCTGAAATAAAATCACTACCACACTCTTACATAAATTAAAGGAGTATTAATATAATGAAGTAACAGCAACATGAATTGAATCTTACTGTAATAGCAATCTAGTAAACAACACACAACTGTAAGCAATGATCAACTAATCATAAACCAAGATAAATTAAGACAGTGAAAAGAAAAATACAAGTAAATGAATAAGACCAACACATAACAGATTGAAGGGGCCCTGCCTCACCTAGCATTCGTGGCCAAAAGACTTACAAGATTAAGAGAAAGTTGCACATAATTGCAGATCCATCAGCTCCTTTGTATTATTGAAGAAAACTCGAAAATTACATAAGTTCAGCTCTTTCTTACAAATAAATTCTATATAATTTTATGACTTCCCCTCTCCTGATTGAAGAGGTATTATTTATACAAATCAAATCCCCAAATCCCTGGGTTGCTCAAACAAATTGTTAAGTTTAGAGAACCGGTCGCAGCTGTAAATCTGGAAAAATACCATTTTAAAGAACCAGTGATTTCTCTCAACCCATAGCTCCAATTGGCAAACGACCAAAGATGAACTCAATTGGGCCCATTCTGAACAAAACCCATGTCTCTGATTTTCGAGATTCATCCTCATATGATCACAATATTCCACGGAAATTCATCTCTCCTTATCTGCCATGTTTTACACTGAAAACGGTTAACCACGAGCTGGAACTCACATGTGTCATTTGAAGGTTGGAACCTTGATTGCTGCAACTATTGCTACATAAAATCACTCGTCAAACCATCATCAGAAAAATCATGCATAATAGTTTTTAATTCATTAAAAATGAAGGAAGAATAATCATTATTAACCACTAAAGCATAACAGGAATAATATGTCATTTTATGAGCAGTTGTAGCAAATGTATGGAAAATGGAATGATAAATGAACAATATTAGGATGAAGAAGGGATGTAATGGATGTATATAAATGATGATAATATGGACAAATATGTGACCCAACAGCTCAAACGGCCCACCCAACTAGGAAAGTTACCAACAGTATTTCAAGCATCGTTGGGGAGAAGAATTCCCCCTCTGGAAAAATTCAAAGCTCACACAAGCTCCCTCTGATAAAAAAGAGGAAGAATATTGTGCAAGAAGAAGAGGAAAACCTCATAGAAAATGACATCAAAAGTTTCTCTCTTGAATACATGGAGCTCGAGGAGAACATTGAGAAAATGTTTCCCACAATTGATCAGCTGGGAAACACGGCCCATTAAAATTCATCATTAGAGATCATTGAGAATGATACTTTCAGTGAAGAAAAGTCATTATCTTTCCAAAGAATTGTCTTCGACAAGGAATCTAAGAAATTGATTATTGAAAAAGGTGATATGAGAAATAAGAAAGGAAAATCTCGTTCAAAGGTTGACCTAAAAGATATGCATCCTTCCCAAATTTATAAAATTCACAAAGCAGTCTGGGATGCTCTTGATGATTCCATTGGTGGTCTACAAGTAGAAAACATGAAGTTGAAAGAAAGGATCAAGGAACTGGAAGACCCCTTAATTCCTCTTCCACTTCTTTCTATTCATTTGACAATAGTTAGACCCACCACATCCGCTGTTAAATTGAAAGGATCTTCAACCCTAATTACATAAGTTAGGAGCTATGTAGAAAGAAATATTTAGAAGAGAATGGCATTGATCACAGAGGCATGGGAAGTTTCAAAAAACATTGTTTCTTTTGGCTCGAGGGTGCATGCCTTCCATGAATACTTACAAGTTGATATGAAGAACGACTAAGGTTTATACATTGATGTTGTACTACCCTTTGGAACCAAATTCTTTAACATGACGGAACTCAAAAGAAGAGACGAGGATATGCCCTCCCCAAGTTGGATAAAATAGTTGAATGCTTGCTGGAAAGAAAATATTAAAAATTTGAATAAGATTGTCCAAGCATGTAGCAAAGCCATACTAAAAAGGGAAGAACTATTCAAGAGGATCACAGAGGTAGACCTAGCAGGAAGTATTAACAAATTACAAGACCCCAAATTGATCCTCAACTCAATGTTCCTAACAAAGCAACAGTTTGACGAACAAGTTGAGATTTTTAAGGGGTTATAAGTTGAAAATTTTTATGGTATACTCAAATATAATGAAGACGACATAGACAATTGGCTAGTGGACTACTCCGTGAAGAATCAAGATATTATAGAAGCATTACATGGTATTTCCCTTGATTTAAGGGACTTGGAGGGAGATTTATTCAACATCAAAATCCAACATGAGATAAACGTGGCACCAATGAAAAATTATATTGAAGAATGTTCAAGAAAGCAATCAACAAATTGATCAATGAGGGGCAAGAAATAGTTGAGATGGTTTTTGTAACTGTTATTGAAGACCATAAAAGGACGGCAGAAACAAAGTGAAGAAACAAGACACCATCATAGTATTTTTATATTGATCATATCTTTCTTTCTTTATCAATTCTTTCATCCAGTTACTCCGCTTCTTTAACTAGAAAGGTTTAACCGAAATATACAACTTCTCATTTTCTTCTTTGTAGGTCTTGTTGTTCCTTTATCGCCCACCATCCTCCTTCTACAAGCTTAATTCTTGTTTATATTTTCTTTATGGTCCTTGGGAGCCCCAATCCCAGTCCTAAGGACAAACACATTTCAAATTTCAAAGAATAATGTAACAAACCATATATTTTTTCATAAATTTGAAGAGATCTATTTCGAGATTAGTTTTGACTATGCTTTGTAACTCTGAGTTTTGAGTATAAAGTATTTGAGATTGATCTATCATTATCTTTATTTGAGTTTCTCGTGTTCACTCTGTGAAAGTTCTCTTATGCATGTGGACCATCTTATTTTTATTTTTATATGATCAGAAATATTTAGTTTAACTATGATGGATGTGAGGAAATTTTGTCTATCTTTTTAAATGTATGAAGTGTGAAATTCCTGGTCATTTCTCGGGAACTTTCTTTAAAAAAAAAAAAAAAACATTTTCGTTCATGTTATTTTTATATTTCCTTGATTACCATGATGGACTTCTGCAAAGTCCCATATTCTGAAGATTTAGATTCCCAAGAAAATCTTAAAGAGGAGTACCACCTCTATAAAAATGCAGGGGGATTTGTATCCTCGTGAGGTTTTCATTTTGGTCCTAAAGAATTCAAGCGTCAACAATACTCCATCCGGGGGCATCGAAACTAGGATTAGGCTCGAAAGAAAGAGGAGGACAACCTCCAACTATATGATTTGTTTGGGGAATATGGCCTCCACCAAATGAGAGAGGAGCATACGGAGGAGCCATTTCCCCCAGGTCCAAAACTAGGATTCGCATTAGTCGCTGGAATGGAGGATGAGAGTTGTGACATCATGTTGGGAATACTAAAATAAAATGGATTAGAGACCGAAGGTATTGATTCAGAATTGTGAATTGGCATACCAAAAATAGATCCAAAAGGGTTCATTCATATGGGTCGAGTAGAACCCACAGGTTGGGTAGTACTAGAGGCAGAGATATCTAGAACCCCAACCGTCGAGGTTGAAGGAGTCGAAGGGATCCCACTAATCATAGAAGATATAGGAGTTGAGGGACTCCCTCTGACATTTCGTTTTGACTCAATACTCATAATTAGATGATCACAAGTCTAGAAGGTGGAGATATATGTACCACATTTATTACCTTTACACCTTTTAGAAGGAAACTTCAGTAAAGAATAAAGATACGGTGGTAACTTAAACAACCAATGAGACCTACAAGGAGGTTGGTCTTGATCCAAGATGACTCAACACTCTAGATATAAAACCAAATCCTAGGGCCAAATAATAATCAAAGAGCACACCAAAATAAGGAGAAAAGGCCAATGCACACAAACAAGATATAGTGGCTAAAAAAGGGCCTCCCTCACTAGAGTAGGTATGTCTTGCCCAAGAGGTGCCTGAGACTCCCTTCAAAATATTGAAGGTATCAGAATCAGTTATAAGGGCCCTCGTGGGCTTAACAATGTAGTCTGTAAGATTCCCCTGGAAAGGTAATCCTCCATAAAGGCTATGTGTTGTTTGAGCCTTATCTGACTCAGGGTACCTAGAGAATAACCCTTGCAAGTAACCTATGTGGCTACCTATTTCAAGAAACTAGGGTCACCACAATATAACCAATGCGCAGGAAAACAGTCATAAGTCCAGTCCACCATATGGGAAGGGTAACAAAGCCCAAACTATTGAAAGAACCGCCTCTCATGGAGGTAAAGGTACTAGCAAGACCCCCAAATACGAATAGAACCCAAAATATATCTCTAACGTTAAGAAGGTATTACAGGGTTATCTCTGCAACCAACTTCGTGCAACCTCGTGCTTAACTCTGGTGTGAGCGGAGCCTCCTGATGTCAATAATTACACAATGGGTTTCACCACTCCCTGGTCAGACACATATGTTTAGTTTAATATCCTTGGAGAATTTTACTTACAAAATCTTATTCCAAGGCCTGATGTCCTATACTTGTTTGTGTACCCTGGAAAACAAAATCGTTTCTAATCAATTTTAATTAATCAGTGTTAATTTTAATGGATTTTTCTTACTCAAGAGGTGCAGTCGTGAAACTGATGGTATTACGACTCAGCATATAAAAATAAGCAAAATAAAAACACTGCTAAGCACTAGTCTTGAATTTCAAAGAGATGGTATGCTTCTAAATGCAAATTTTCCAATGTAATCTCTACAATTTCAATGAAATGCAATCTCTCCACATGTTTCAAAATCAATGCAAAGTAATCAAAAGAGAAAATGACATAATGCAAAATGAGAAAATATTTTGTATTTTCGATATAAAGAAAAGAAAATGCAAGGAATGAATAGCAACTTCATAGGAAGACTATGCTGCAAGAAAAAAGAGACAATCCAAGAAGGATACCAAGAAGCAAACACTCTAACCAATGTGAAAGGAAAACCAATGAAAAAGATGATAAGAAAGAATATCACCCGAAAATTCAACAATAAGAAGGTTTCTTATCACTCTGTAAGCACTTAACAGTCAGGACAGAGACCCAAGAAGATTGAGCAACCAATCAAACTCACTCAGAAAACACCAAACTCAACCAACAAGACTAAAGAGTTGATGTACACGACTATTTGAGAAAAACTCGCATATATACGCACCCTAAAGGAGGACATCTCGTGTATATACACGTCTGTCAAAGGAAAAACTGTGTATACCCAGTAAAACACTGTCAAGGCAAGGGTTAAGCCAAAAAACTTAGATGCAAGGTAAAAAAATAAATTTTAAAGCAACAAGAAACAAGGAAACTCAAGCTAATAGAGAGAAAATCAAGGAGAAAAACACTCCAAACCCCAAAAAAGAAGATCAATCCCGAGTATGGTCGTCAATTATGTTATGAGGAAAATATCTCAATGGCATGGGGTAAACCACAAAATACGGAATGACACGTAGAAATCAACTCTAATCCCAAGTATGCTATATAAATGAAATGCTAACAAGACAAGGCCAAGAGCCTACCTCGTCCGGACATTCGATGAAGACCATTGTTGAGCACTCAACTCAAAGCTTTATACCTCAATGTTTCCTCAAGAACCAAGATATGCAAGCATAGGGTGATAATATATAATTTTAGCATATAGATTAGCATAATCCATTAACATAACTAACAAATACGCCCATGGAATAATAATTCAAACATTTGCAAGATATTAATTGGACGAGAAAAGAGTATTTCTATTAAAATAATCAGCAGAAGTACATAGGTGACAAACTTCTGTAACAGAACATATCGGAAACGAGAAACTAAGTCCCTCTAGTTGGGCCTCCACCACTTCAATCCTCCACCAAAGGAAATCTCATATAAAGGATTCAATGAGGTTATCCATCACAAAGAAGGAAGAGCTTGGGCGTTGAACAAGGAGTTCAAACTTTCAAGGACAAAGGGATGCAGACTCAATTTGAAGTGAAATTTCTCTAGAGTGTCTTTGCTCTCAAAGTTGAATTGTTAAATCTCCTTCAAGGTTTGGATATGTATCAATTTATAGCCTTAAAATGGAACTGAAGTGTTGAGTTGAATCATTTCTAATATATGGAAGGTCAACGATCATGGATCTCATGACATGGCATGGAAACCCGACATAATTTTTAAATTTGAGCACCAAAATCGATGTACGTGGGTCGTAGTGGAGAAACCTGCGTATACTCTTGTTGTATAACTGGTAGGGCATGTATGTGTTAAAAAATATGTTTTTTTGGCTCTGGAAGGTACAAAAGGGGACTTCAAGTCTGCATAGGAAAATGGAAAGTCCATCCAAGCAAGTTGCATGGGGTGAGGAAAAATTTGTTGTAACAAACCATTTCATCAATTCTTCTTTTACATCCTGTAGCAAGTTGTACCAACCAAGATTTCCCAAGATTTCTTTTTGGAAATTAAAATCTTTCCACCATCTTAGGATCTAGATAATTATGACTAGCTCCCGAATCAATTAAAATATCAATGGTTTGGTCATTGATATTACCTTTCACTTCAATCATATGAGATTGAAACTCAATTTGCTTGTTATCCAGGGCTATGTAGATCCTTGTCTTGTTTTTTACCATGTCCTTCACTGTATCGGCGTGTTGTACATTATGAGCAGTCCCCACTTGTTCACCTTTGTGAGGGAAATATTTGTACATATGCTCTCCTTCACAACCCTAACATTTAATAGGTTGTTGCCTTGATATTTGCCCCATTGTCTCTGTCATTATGGGCTCATTGGAATTTGGTTGTCCCTAAATATTTTTATGAAGAATGGTGGCTTGGTTCCCTTCTTCCTCTACTCCATATTGTCTTTCTTCTTGTCTTCCCAAGCCTTTTGGAAATTCAGTCTTCCTCTATGTTGATCATAGAGGAATTTATCTCTCCCTATTGTTTCATCCAATGTATTGGGATAATCATATTGTATCTTATCATTGAAAATTGATGGCATCCCACTCAAGTACCTTTGAATCTTGACCTATTCATCTTTGATAATAAAAAAACATATTTCAACATCTCTAAGAATATCTTTTCATACTCATCCATGGTCATACTCCCAAACGTGATTTTGAAATCCTTCGTCTTTCTATCATAATAAAACTTGGTTAAGTACCTATCATCAATGTGTTTCACTTGCACAAATTGGTCCCACCACATTGAGGTTTTTCCCTTGAGATGGTAGATTGCAATTCTTCCTTCTACCTATGAGGAGTAATTATGTAATTGAAAGTACTTCCTCACGCCCAATAGCCAAGTCTCTGCATATTCATCTTTCTTGTGTTCACCATCAAAGGTAGGAATCTTGATCTTATTCATTTCTCCTTGTATTTCATCTACCCCCGACCTCCTCTTATGCCTTTTTAAAAGAGATAAGATTGGACTATTGTGTGCTCTTCTAATCATGTTTCTTGGTAAGTGATGATGGTGTCTGCCAACACCTTCTAATTATCCTCTTCTGGAATGAGATCTATGACTCCTTGACTTGATTGATTATGTCCCCTTGTCCATTTTCTTCTCTATTCCATCCAAGTTCTGCAGAAACTTGATGTTGAAGCCATCTTGCTTCTACTTGGCTTTCATAAACCTCTCATTATCATCTTTATAAATATGGACATTACCCATGCTCACACACAACCCCTTGACTTCATATTCATGGTTGTACATTATATGTGCCTCTTCCATGCCTCTAGTCCCTATGTTGGTCCTATTATGTTCTATTTTCCCTTATCTCTACAAAATGTGCATGCAATAGGATTTGTTAGACTACAATGATTTAACAAATCTAGCAATTTATGCACCATTTTGCCTTAACTACACCAGTAATGCTATTTCTTCTTTCTTATGAATTATACAATTCAATTCAAATTTTGGGTTGATTATCTGGACTCCTTTGTCCAATAGTTTCCAATGACTACTTTATTGCTCAATTTTGAGCGTTGAGCAGAAAGTTATGGTCATTTAATCATGACCCATTTACTCATTTTGCTCACCCTTCAACTAGGTGCAATTTTTATCTTTGCTCATGCATATTTGCACCTTGCTATCTTGGAGTTTTGAAAAAATATCAACTGGGTTCCTTCATGACCATATTTTGGACAATCTATCCAAGTTTCACCTTCATCTGAGCTCCATGCTACTAGAGACATCCTGCTAAAATTTTGGTTAATTTATTATTTTCATCACAGCAAGTGACTTCTACCCTCTATTGTGTACTTTTAAACATACGGATTATGAATCTAACTCTAAGTATTTATTCTATATCTCAATAGATTTCCATATACTGCTCCTTTTCCCCAAGTCGATTTCCAAGTAGGAAGTTATGGCCTCCAGAGTGAACCAATGCTCAAAATTTACCTTTCACTATTTGGCCTGTAAATCCCTCATAGATGCTTTGTTTGATGAAAATTTTATCTTGTTAGAAATATATCTCTGATATTTATCATATTAGATGTATAAAGTGCCTAAAAATATCATTTAGGCCTCTAAAAATGGCCTGAAAAATATCAATTTTCTAAGCAATTTTTCATTATTTTCTAAGAAATGTATTTAAGTTTTGTTGATTAGGATGCTGACATGGCATTCTAGTCCACCTAGCATCCCTGGAATGATACCATGTCATCTCCTTTCCCACTTGGCCTTTCCTATTACCTTCCATCTTCTTCCTTACTTCTTCGGCTACCCATTACTATAGTTTTTGGGCCCCACGCCCTGTAGATACCTACGAGGCATCATTTTACTAGTTACGGAGATGGGAGGGCCCCAACCCATGCCCAATATCCACCCACATGATAACTTGAACGTCGCTTAAATCCAATGGTGGAGGACCAGATGGGTGGCGATCAACGGTCTCCATCTAACCACGGGCCCTCTAACCTACCGAACGTTAACAAAGAGGGGAGGATCCACGATAGAAACCATCAATTTCCTACCCAATGATGTGTCTTCTCCCTAATGCGTTCTGACCCCTCCTTTGGTGGTCTCTAAAACCACGAAGGAGCCCCTGCGGTGATTTCCAAAACCACCAAGGACCCTCCTATATCAGGGTTCCACGAGTCTTGTGGCAAGGTTTCGCAGGCATGTTGGCACCTGCCACTGCGGCTCCACCTTGTCTTCCAACTGCCACACCTATTGCCACATCTTCTACTAATGAAATACTATAACTTCCACCATGGCAGTACACGTCACTCTTCTGCCACGTCACTGAATGGAAAAATACCCAAATGTTTTCAAAATTTTCAATTTTTTTGAATTTTCAATAGTGCCCAAAAATGCGTAATTTCATAACTTTGCATAGACTACCAATAGATCTCTATACTTAGTTTCATATAACCCAATTTGGCCTTGTGAATATCAATTTAACATCTGCATCTAAAATTCAACTTATCCACGTCGAATTTCTACATGGATTGCACTGTAGAAAGTGGAGATTTTTCCAATGTCAACCAGTTCCACCCAATTACATCAAATCCACCATTGTTGCACTATAATTTCCAAATTTTCACTCAATAACAGGTTTATAATGCCTAATAAAGGATTGAATTGATGATTTATAACACCTGGGCTCAATTCTTCCAAATTTCCTATGAATTATTCTCAATTTTCTCTGTAGTAATTTCATTAAACAATTTGCAAACATCCCTTTTTGACATTATGTGAAACAATTTGCAGGAATACTCTACAAATTTCATGTATATGCTCTATGTTTGGCCCATGCATGCTCAATGTCGAAACTTGAGCTCTGATACCACATTGTAGCATCCCCAACCCCAAGTTGGGCAATGCCACACTAACTTTTTTCCTCTGATACCACATCAAGTTTGCAAAATGCTTTGCATGTGAAAAAATTATGCAGTCTAACAACATAAAAATGCAAGCATAAATATAACAGTAGTTTCATAATAGAATTTTCATAAAATACACACAATAAATAGCATGTATTTTCGACAACATGGGTATTCCAACAGAGGACGAACACCTTCAGTAACCACTCGCATAACCAGATAAAATATCAACACACCGATGTTTTCATGTGGTAAAACCCCTACGAGGAAACATCCATGGCCCCAACCAACGCGGCCACTTGGAGCAGTTTATTAATGCAAAGAAAAAGATTACAGAGAGATTTTACAAGAGAGTTTCTCACAATCGATCATTGGCAAATGACCCTCCATGCTCTTTAAATAGAGATCATGGACCAATCGGGTGTTAATCCATGAATCAATGGTCATTAAGAGCGAGGAGAGTATGAACCGTCGGATCACTCTATGTTAGGAACATATCATGACCATCGAATTTCCTAACTACAAATTCATACTAATGCATACTAAAGAAACACACTAGAAAACACATGTTTACCTAATGACACAATAGACCAAGTAGATCTTAACTAACTCCTAAGTGTCTAAATATCCTAACAATGTAACCACATAAGACCACTTATCTTTTGAAATAGTCACCAACTATGTGCAGACCTCAGACGTTCCTCCTAGCCATAGACTTTATTGCTCATAATCTCTCAGCAGCAGGTCACCCCTGAGTTGGGGCTAGAAACTCCACCGGGGAAGGCTTCCTAACTCAGAATAATGTCTAATCAGCATAGCAACAATCAGTTCATGGTGCCAACTACTAAAACTAGCCTACAATCTCTTATTTCCCACAACCTATCCCACCCCAGGAAGTGTGACCCTTCTCTGCTCAATAACCCTTCGGCTACCCCACTTCCCTTCCTGGGCTTCAACAATAGGCTGGACAGAAAGTATCAAATCCCTATAGCTATTTCTGGAAAACCAAGGAACAATTCCCAACATTTATCTTACCCAAAGAGAATTCCCATGGGCCTCACAACCCGCTTCTTCAAAGTACACATAGGCTTGACAACTTGCTTTTTCATCTCATATTACCCAGGCTTGTTGGTTACCAACAACTTCCAAATGATTCCAAGTACATGTACAATGATGATGGCAGAGAGAGTACGGATGGAAAGAGTCAAAGTGAGAATGATGAGTGAATGATTAGAATACTGGAAAATGTACTAAGTTCTCACTTTTTATATGCATGTTCCCAACTTGACACTTGTCATGTTGGGAAATATATGGGCCCCACATGGTGATATGTTCCTCCCACTTAGGAACTTAGGATAGATATGGATATATCCCATAATTTTGACTTTAGGAAATATTATTATAGCATTTCCTTGGCCTAAGCCCCCCTTGGCTTAGCCCTTCTTCCTAAACCCTGAGCCTCATTTCTCTCTAGTGGAGTTTAAGCCCCCCATACTTTTTTGTCTCATTGGTCTACAGCAGTGATGTATTTTTATTAATATCCGAGTGTGATTGCATATTACAAAGATAGGCTTGTTTCCCTTTTAGCATTATGGCTCTCCAGGCTAATAACCACACAGGCACTCTGGTCTCAAAACATGTTTACAATGGCACTTTGGCCCAAAATCCTGGCTCACCAGCTTATATGTACATTTAAAATTGGGGTTCGGCCTAGGGGTATTACATAGCAGTCCCAAATCTGGTCATACACTAAATACATTCTTACAAGTCTTGAAATTCATGGGATTATCTATTTGAAAAATCTTTCTGGAGTTCTTAGTTGTGGATAATGAGTGATAGTTGTGGTGGAACACATGTTCTTATTGAGCATACCATGATAATTCATAAGTAGAGAAAAGTGTATATCTTATGTTTTCTTTGAACTCCATCCACTTCACGGTTATAAGATGGCTACTACTATGATGGTTCTTTGGGAAACCTGTGGGTTAAACTTAAATGCATGCCATCTACTTACCATATCAAAGAAACTCTTGTATCACCTTGTTTCCTATACACCCACTTTCACATGCAATACTTATATACAAATCTAAAAGGGTGAACAGAATTTGAATAAAAAGAAAGTTGAAAGCATTGTTAATAGTGTGTGAAGTACAAGGAAACATGATGTGGCTATGGATGCTTGTTGGAAGTGGGCATATGTTTTTATGGTGTCGACGTATCTTCATTGTGGCTATGGAAATTTTTTAGTAGCGAAGCAATGTCTGGAAAGGAAAGACAAGGAACACACTTATATAGATTTCTGCTTATTATAAAGGTGAAAATCCATGGTTAAACCAAAGCCAATTAGGAGTTTGTACCCAGTTAAAGAAAATTTTACCTCATTAATTGGCTCTTTGAAAAGGGTATGTTGGATGGAAAGTACTTGAAATCTTGGGTTATATATACACACACACACACACACAAGCTTTGAAATTCCCTTTAGTTTATGAGCTTATCCTTAACATTCATATTGGAAGTAAAGACCATAGAGTTATGTTCACAAAGATAAATGGTTCTTCCAATGTGTCGCCATTTGTTGTGGCAACAACAACACCCCTTTATTTTTTATTTTTGTAAGCAAAAGGAAAGGGGGGCCCTACAAAAATTTCAGCTCTAATGCCTAATCCACTACTACTATGATCCTACTGAATGTTCTCTATCTACCTTAATGGGGGTTATGGGTTTAGATATTTATTCATTGTTTGTTTTTGAGGAGGTTTATTATGACCAATAATCTCTTTGATCCAATACTTTCATATGTTCTTCATTATACCTTTGATTTACGATGCTTCTTTGATCCTTGTGTGATGAGACTGACAGGTTGTCTTTTGAACCTTTCATGTTAATTTTTTTAATGGATTAAAAGGTATTTCTTGATATTATATGATTGTAGGGTTGAGTGATCTAATTTATGACTTGAAGAGAAATTTCTTTTAAGGATTGGTTGTTTCTTTATGCATTGACTTGTACTATCATATCACTACATCATTGAGAAATGAATGGTTGGCTTGAATAAAGAGCATTTTATTACTTTGCATTTTGTACCTGTTGTCCTCATATTCATGCTCAATTTCTCACATTTTAATCAAATTCCTCAGTTTAAAATCCATAACTAGAATCAAAGGATATTTAATCTTTCCCAATAATTTGAGACATTATTTTCGATTAGATGCAAGAAAGAAAAACATTTTGATATATATTTCATGACATTTGCCTTACAACAATAGAATTTTCATAACAGGCCAAGATAATAGATTATTTCTTCTAAGAAAATCCTTATTTTCATTCCCTCCTTTTTTAACAAGCCCATCTCTTTTTCATAGATTTGTTAGTAAAATGGGAAGGGGAAAGAATGTAGATTTTATAACCTATTAGCAAGTGTGTTCCTTATATAGAAAAGTCAATTCTTCCTGTGGTTGCAGAGACAAGGTTGTAGAGTCATTTCTTATGCAAGATACTTATGTTGTTCTAAGTCCTCAAGAGAATCATGCTAAAATGGAAGAGCAATCTAGTGTAAAGTCAAGGAAGAATGATCCTGCACATTTTGTTACAGAAGACAGGAAACTCATGAGCATAGCCTGCAAGTGATAAAATGAGATGGAAACACTAAATTTCCTATGCCTACATCAACCTTCAAATTCCTATATGTTGAGCCTGTCTTAAGCCTCAAGTCTTTATAAATTGGAAACCCCAAATTTCCTCCCATGCAGATCTTGCTTTAACTTTGTCCCTCGAATCATCTGAATCCTGGATTTTTAGGTGTGGAACCTATTCGCACCTGGAACCTTGACCTGAGTTGGAAACTGTTGGCACCAGGGCAAAGTGGAAAGGACGATGATCGTGGGAAAGAAATCGTGCAGAAACGGAAGTAACAGGTGGAACGTAACAACACACGCACATGCAAGAAAGTGTGCACAAGGAAAATGACAGTTGGAGGAAGAACAGCACGCATGCATGGGAGGAAGACCTAATGTTGATAGGGTTATGGTTTTGGTAATACATTGTCAAATGGCTGAAGAGCCCGATATATATAAATAGAGATACATAGGTACCCTAGAGAGGTTGATTCGCTTTTGTATTCGTTCAGTTTTTGTAATGATCTATCGTAGCTATGTACGATTTGATGCATTATGTAATATGGTTATGGACCAATTTTATAAGTTGTTGAGCTAGAATAGAGGAGAGGAGGAAGATCTGAGGATTAGATCGCAATTTGTGGAGCCTGGTGCGATCTAGTTCGCCTCATACAGATCTTACCCATCAGAGGGAATTGTAAGTGCGTGACGCTGGAGATGCAGAACTACCATAATAAAAGAGCCAAGAGCCAAATCTTTGTGGACATAGCCCAGGAGGGGGTGAACCACGGTAATATTTGTGTAATGTGATAAATGAATTTATATCTTTATTTACTTTCAGCAGTTAATTGTTATCGTTAATGAATGAGTTAATGCATTGTTATGGAATACAATTGTGTTGTTCGGGGAACTAAACCATGAAGGGTAGATGCAACCACATGAGTACTAGTATATTGCATTCATAATTCATATTAGATAACTCGTATTAACAATCCCCTATCCCATACTCAATCCTAGGTTGTAAACACCTGAGTCTTACAGCCACCCATTTAAAGCTATCTCGGGTGAGACTGCGCAGTGCACTCTGTACATTGTGTTGCCTTCTGCTTTACCAGGAGGGCCAATAGTTTTAGAGGCTTTGTTAGAAACCCGAAAGACATGAACCTTGGGTCAATAACTTAGACGGTAAAAGGAAGCAGTTAAAACCTAACAAATGGTTCTATTGTCATGTTAGAAGGAACAAGAGAGGACTAAGTAGATGAGATAGATTGAACGAGAAAAGAATGAATGAAAAAAGAAGAAAAATGAGCCATTAGAAGGGAATGTTGAGACCTTGGAACCCCATGAAAGTAGAAATCAAAGGTTGGTTGAGAACCAAAGAGCTAGAGTTTCCCCAGAAAGAAAATAGAAACCCTAGAATCACACCTCGAAAATATCTGGATAAATACGTGTTTACTGATTTACACAAAGTTTTTTTCTGTGATTTTCCGCATCTACTACAGGAGTGGATACTAAGGTTGAAGGATAACCATGCGACGAATCGAATCCAACAGCTAGATTGGACCCAGGTACAGATTGAGCAGTTACATAAGGTGAACAACAAATTCACCCGCGCAGTAGAATTTTGTCTTGACAGTATTGTGGTTGGTTTCATCATCGAATTTGCAATTGACACAGCAAAGTCATACAACGCAATAGAGAAAGAATTTCTACATGGACCTCAAGGAAGGTACATTCAATCCATGTATACTTCTATTAAGATATTGTTATATAACAAAGGCATAATGACAATGGAATTAGACAGCTAAACTTCCCTGCATGCATGGGGGAAGGGGGGAAATACTGACAAAGAGAGGATAAATGCAAGGAGGTGAGGAGAAAGGAAAGAAGGAGGAGGAACCCTTGGACCTGATCATGATGGATGATGACCAGCTCAAATGGATCTTGGCATCATCAGGAACAACACGTAGTGGAGTACCCTACCAATATAAGGTGAATACCAAGAAGAGAGTAGTAGCCGCAAGGGAAGGCTTCGGGAGCGATGAGGAAGAGGTAGAGGATCTCCGGGCTATGGAGAAGATTGAGGAAATCATGTGTGAAACGTATGAGAGGAATATGAGAGGCCCAATAATAGGAGGAGAAGGCATCCATCCTATCCATATTAATGTTAGTGTGGAACCCACGAACCCATGTGCGACTAATACACCAAAGAGAACACCATTGTTTAGACAACCAAAGTTTAGAGGAAGTTTGACAACAAGAAGTACATCTACACTAGGAGAAACAATTGTACAATCTAGTTCAAGAAGCACTAGTCAATTATCTACACTACGAGGAGGAGGAAGTAGTTCAGTATTCAAAATGGTAGGACACGATCTCACTATCAAATTACCAGAATTTCAATGAGAAGCAGCAGAAGACCCGGAGAAGCATTTGTTCATTTGTGCAAAGATCTAGGAAGCAAAATAGATCATTGATGAAGATACCAAACTCACGTAGCTAGTGATTATGCTAAGATACCGCGCACTAGACTGGTACATGAGTCTAGACACAAAAAGTGCCCCTGGGATGATGAGGACACTGGCAGAAATTAAGAAGCTATTGATTAATGAGTTCCAGAATTCAAGCCCAGAGGATCAGTAAATGAACAAGATGATCGAAATAAGACAAAAACCAGGAGAGTCTATATGGGAGATTGACCAAAGGTTCAAGTGACTAAAAGGAAAACTAAAATACCTTATGATTGAGATGCAGCATCGACACCTAATTGTCAACTCACTACTCCCACACTTAAAATATCCCCTACGACAATAAAAATTTCAGACGCAGACAGAGGCTCTACAGGAAGCCTTGCAACTGGAAGAGAACTAGTATAAGCAGACGAACCCATCTATTGAGGAATTGAAGGATGATTTGAAGAATCTAACATTTCAACTGAACCATAATAAGAATAAGGAAAAACAAGAAGTTGTTTGGTGCACCACATGCAGGATGGAAGGACACCACAAGAATGAATGCCCAACATTCGCGCAATATATGGAAACAGGTATGCCAAATCTGCTACCACAGGCAGGATTATGGTGCAAAATATGAAATAAATCAGGTCAAAACCCTTATCACTGCACGATGATGCAGAAATTCCAAACAGTTTCGAAGAATTCATATTGCACCTTTTGTAGGTCAATAGGCCACGACGACAAAGATTAAAGAACTATGGATCTGATGCGGGAAAGAACACCGGATGCATACAAGGTACAGGTTGAAATGATGACTGGGCAAGCAGCGTCACAATTCAATCAAACCCTATCTCCATACAATATTGCGCAGCAACCATACAACAATGTGCAGCCGCAGTATAACCTGGCACATCCCTAGTACAATATCGTGTAGTATAATTAGGCACCACATTATAACGTGTCAAGAGGTGACCGAGCAGGCTACCAAGAAGGAGGAGGAGATAACGGAGGTTTCGGACGTGGTAGAGGACCCGTCACATGTCACAATTGTCAGCAACCAGGACATGACGCACGAGAATGTCCACTTCCACCAGCAACTTGTATGTATTGCCACGCATCAGACCACGATACAGAGGAATGTCCGACACTACTAGTAAAGATTCAGAAAAAGAGGAATCAAAACAATCAAAAAGTCCAGTGGATTTTGGTTGAAGCTAGGGATGACAGAAGAAACTTCAATATAGTCACTCGTGGATGAACGAAAATAGGAAACGACACAGTTCAACAAGAACCACCACAAAACCAATGGGTAAAGAAGAACACTGAACCAAGAAATCAGTTCGATGCAGCAAAAGAAAAGGAGACTTTTAAGGAAGCGAGACAAGAATTTCAGAAGGATGACACAGCATCGACTTCAACTATGCAACCATTCAAGGAAGCCCCAGAATATGAGATGCCTCCATCATTGGATCATACCAATGGAATGCAGCCCAAGGGACAAGTAAGTACAATCAAAGGATTTTTTCAATCATGCGTGAGAGTATTAAGTGATCCTTCATCTGTGAAAACATTGCAAAACATACTAGAGAAATGTAGCAGCGAGATGGAAGAAAAACTAGAACCAAAAATTGTCAATCACCTACACACCAAAAGAAGAACAAGTAGGGAATTTAGACTAAATGCTAACATTGGAGATTTCAACATGGGAGACATTATACTAGACCTAGGATCTAAAGTGAATGTGATACCCAATAAGACCTAGCAATGTATGGGAGAGCCAACACTGGGATACTCAAATGTCCAATTAAAACTAGCAAATCAGCATAGAGTCCTACCAATAGGTTGACTGAAATGAGAGACAGTAGATCTCGATGGAGTGCGCACTAATGCAAACTTTGAAGTCATCGAAATAGTGGACGGCACAACACCTTACCCGGCACTGCTTGGTCTGGATTGGGCGTTTGACAACCAGACCATAATCAATTTGAAAACCAGGAAAATGACATTTGAATCCAAAGAATACAGGTTCATAGCACCATTGGATCCATTGGAAGGGGAAAGGTTCGTAGAACACACTTGCCTGGACTTAGAGGAGATCGGCCAGTTATACATAACAACTGCGCACGATGAGGATTATGTAAACCCAACTGCAGATGGAGTACTCAGTTGGCAGAGCATTACTTCATGCACAACAGACTCAGACATCGGGTTAGAAAACTGGCCACAGAGACTACACGAAGTATCCACACGAAGATGTGCAAGAATAGACTGCGCAGTAAGATGGGTAGGCAAAGAAATCAGAGAAACACCCATTTTCCACGGACTAAATGATTTGGAAACATTCTTGACACAATATGAATATGAAGCCTTAGAAAATCAGTGACTGTTAGCACTTGACTTAACACTCAAGGCCACACCCGCAAGATGATGGGGCACGCATAAAGAGACCATTACAGACTAGTATCAATGTAAGTGACTATTGCTCATACGGTTCGGTGCAGAACGGGAATACAACAAACAGTAGAAATACCAAGGACGAGAGGCAGCAGCAGAACACTTGGAGAAGTGCAAAACATTGTGGAAAATGGCACCACCAGAGGAATGGCCTCATCACTTCATACATACTTTTGAGGGCATACCAGCGAACTAGTACATAGACCAGGAATTGCACAAAGGAACTAAAACATGGAGGACATTGCAATAGAACTTCACAATTACTTTCTCATTGGAGCACGAGAACCCCAACATAGACACATCTCTCAAATGAATCAGAGGAGTAATATTCATTGAAGAACCGGAAACAAAATCTATCACGGAGGAGAAATAGCAGAATAAACAGACAGTCAAGGAGCTATTGTCATGTTATCATGTATAGGAGGAAGCACCAAATGAATATGACCCACGCGACATTCATATCGAAGAAGAAGAAGGAAAAATAGATGTGGAAGGACCACCCATAGAATCAGAAGTCATTGCCACGCCAATCAACGTAAAGAAAGTTTACATCGGGACAGATGAACAGCCAAAAATGGCCAGCATTGGAGACTATTTGGATGAGCAAACAGTAGAAAGCATAACAGAGTTGTTGTCGAATATAGCGACCTTTTTCCCACAACATTTACAGAGATGAAAGGTATAGCAGGAGAACTGGGAGAAATGAAGATACCACTCAGACCTGAAGCGATACCTATAAGACAACGATCATATAGACTGAACCCCATATATAAACATAAATTGAAAGATGAGATCGATCGGATGCTCGAAGCCGGCATCATCGAACCAGTTGAGGAATCGGAATGGATAAGCCCGATGGTAGTACAGGACAAGAAACAAGGAAGAGGGATTAGGATATGTGTCAACTTGAGGAAGTTGAATGATTCATGCCTACACGACCCATTCCCTACACCGTTCGTGGATGAAGTGTTAGAGAATGTTGGGGGACATGAAGCTTACTCATTCACTGACGGATTCTCAGGCTGCCATTAGATTAAGATAGCACAGGAGGAAAGATACAAGACCATGTTTTCCATGGAATGGGGATCTTATCAATACACAGTCATGTCGTTTGGAATGAAGAATACACCCACAATATTCTCGAGAGTAGTCATCGCAGCATTTAAGGAATTAATCCATCAGTTTCTCGAAGTATAATTGGATGACTGGACAATTTACAGTCTACTGAAAAACCATGTGGAAGTACTACGACTAATGCTAGAAAGATGTAGACAATGCCATATATCACTGAACATCAAGAAATGCATATTTAGAACATCGTTTGGGATACTATTGGGCCATATAGTATGCAGACGAGGCTTGTTAGTGGATCTAGCCAAGATCATTGTCACTGTTAACTTACTGGCACCAAAAAACAATCTGACAACTAAGAGAAACCTTAGGGCACACAGAATACTACGGGAAGTTCATCAAAGGATATGCGCATATCATAGCCCCAATGGAAAAACTGTTAAGGAATGATACAAAGTATCAATGGAATGACGAGTGTCAACATGGTTTGGATATCCTGAAGGAAAGGATGGTTTCCACATCGATATTAGTATTTCCAGACTGGGAAAATACATTCCATGTTCATGCAGATGCATTAGCGATAGCACTGGTAGATATCTTAGCGTAGTCAGGAGCAAGAGACTTGGATCATCCAATAGCGTTCACAAGAAGAAAGCTATCCGACTCGAAACATAATTATAACACAATGGAAAGAGAATTCCTAGCTATGGTCTATGCACTACAGAAGTTCAGACATTACCTATTGGGAAAACACTTTAAGATGTTTACAGATCACTCAGCCCTGAAATACCTAGTCAACAAGCCAGTGTTGGGGGGGAGAATCTATCGATGGTTACTACTATTTCAAGAATTTGATTTTGAAGTAATAGTTAAACCAAGGAAATTGAATGCAGGACCTGACCACCTGTCCAGGGTCACAAATGGAGAAGAACCTACGAATCTAGAAGACACCTTTCTCGATGCACAGTTATTCTCAGTACATATTGTTGATGACTACTTCGTAGAGATCATCCAATACTTAAGCACAGGTACTACGCTGCAAGAATATACCACCACACAGAAGAAGAACCTGGTAGTCCATGCAGTCGACTATCAAATGATCGTAGGAAACCTATACAAGATGGGCAGAGATAGCATCTTGCAAAGGTATGTATTAGAGCATGAATGACCAAGAATCTCAGCAGAAGCCCACGAGGCAATCGCAAGAGGGAATTAAGCAGGAAAAGCTACCGTGCAAAAGGTATTATGTGCAGGGCTATGGTGGCCAACGATTCACAAGGACTCAAAAGACTATTGTCATAGATGCGATGCCTGTCAAAGGGTAGGCAAACCCAATAGAAGGGATGAGATGCCACAAGTAACATTACAGGCATTTGAAAAATGGGCAATCGACTTTGTGGGACTAATTAACCCACCAGCCAAAAGAACAAGGGCAAGATACATTATCACTGTGACAGAATACCTAACAAGCTGGGCAGAAGCTGCACAAGTAAAATATTGGAGCGCAGAGGCAGTTGCAAACTTCTTGTTTGAACAAGTCATCACTAGATTTGGGTGCCCAAGAGTTTTGATGAGTGAACAAGTCACACACTTCATAAATAGCACCATCCATGCACTAACTGAAGAGTTTGAAGTTCATCACTAGAAGAGCACACCGTATCACCCACAGGCAAATGGCACAATATAAGCCTTCAACAAAATTCTGGAGAATGCACTAACAAAGATCTGTAATGACAACAGAGACGAATGGGACCTCAAAGTACCAGCAGTATTATGGGCATATAGGACCACATGAAAAAAGTTGACAGGACACACACCATTCAAGTTAGTCTATGGCCAAGAAGCAATAGTTGCATCAGAATTTCTAGTACTCAGCTTACGCATAGCAGCTATCACGCAGATGACAGAATGAGGCGAAGTACAGGAAATATTGAATCAGTTATTTTCAATGGAGGAAGACGAATCCTGGCAGGATTCCATCGACAAGTGCAGAAAACACGAGACAAATCTTGGCACGATCGACACATCAAGAAGAAAATGTTTACGGAAGGACATCTAGTATTTCTCTATGATAGCAAGTCATTTCAGCACCCGGGGAAGCTCATAATGCATTGGTTAGGACAATACAAGGTAAAATCTGTCACAACGAAGGAGCTATACATTTAAGAGATTNCACCGCGTAGTAAAAAAAAAAAAAAAGTTTTAAAATCAAAAAGAGAACAAAAAGCGTGTAGCACGCCAGAGAGAGAAAGGCCACATAATGTTTGGAACAAAAATTTAGAAAAGGCATGAACAACGGTTACATACAGCGGGAAAACAGGTGGGAAACGGAAAGTCAGCAAAAGCAGTATGACAGGACAGCACTAAGAGGAATTAAAGGATGGTAAGGACCAATGGGACATCACATTAAACACACCAACAAGAGATGGAAAAGAAAATGTAATGGCAAGTGCAAAACTGTCGCAGATGCATTGAACCTATAGTTATCAGGCATTAAACACATAATGGAGGAAGCATCCTTGAGAAGCTTTGTGACCAGCCCATACAACACACAAGCACGGGAACGACTGCTCTATTCAAGAAAGGAAAACAGAGAGAGAACAATAGCAGCCAAAAAAACCAAAGGAAGACCAATGAACTCCCAAAAATTATTTGAACTTAGAAAATGTTCGACAGTCACCACTATGGCACCACCGAAGCCTGCAGAAGAAATTCAGAAATCTAGACCAACCAAGGTACAAACTAGGTCACGAGGACCGCTGGAAGAGAGTGAACAACAGTAGCCCGAGATCATCGACATCAATGAAATCCCATCCCCCAAAATGACATCGGTGAACTTTACACCAATACTAGAAGAAATTCAGCAGCCATAAGAAGAGGCCATGAAAGTGGATATGCCAATAGCGGATATGCCCTGGAGGTTAATGGAATGGCACAAAATCTGGAAGCACCAGCGCAACCAACCGAGTCACAAACAACCATCTTAGGTAAACCAACAGAGGAGATCATTGCTAATGCCTTAGCTTGACCAGAATGGTTGATGGTGGAATAACCAAAAGTTGTTGGAACTTTGAACCAGCCACCGCAGCAGGAAGACAAAATTCAGATACCGAGCTCACCCTGTAAGAAACCTACAACAGAAATTGTTCTACCACACATGCCAGCTTGAGTACAGGTAGAACCAGAGCTACTGGGTCATGTAGAGAAGCTCAAGTATTACGACCATGACGTATTAGACGAAACCAAGTTCCTGGAACTTTCACAGAGGGTCTTTATGCAGACCATAACCGTAAACCAACTTGCAGAAATGATGAACCAACCACACCAATGGACAGCTAGGCAGGACAGAACAAGAATCTTAGGTTTGTTGAAGTTACCACATTTTGGCAGAGGTCAGTACGTGACAGCATGCGACAAATATTTTTTAGTAGTCACACATGGAGGGGACATATGGTTGGACAAACCCTTCCCCATAATTGTTGAGCTTATCGCACAAATCATAGGGTTACCAACCCAAGGTATGGATCCCGCGTTGATTCTGGATGAAAAATCCAAGGAGAAAATGTTGGCAGAAGAGATGAAAAATAAATATGGAACCACCATAGGAACGAGGGGCATCATAATCAAACAAATCAACAATACAACTACACAACTAGGCGCAAATATCTTAGCTTGCAAATTGTTTAGAAAATGCCGCAAAGAGGAAGTACCAATAGGAGTCATTGCAGTTGCAGTTCAGTGCCCAGAAGGCACCTCTGTGAGATGGGAGCCATATCTATGGAACTTGTTTCAGGAGGACTGCAAGGATGCGCGGGACCTAGGCACAGAGTTTCATTACTCGTGGTTGATTACCCTAATAGCCTTCATGGGATGGCGAGAACCAGGGTATGTGGTCTTTTGTACCAGACCACAGCCAGCGGGAGAGAGATACCTCTTACTAATATCTGGGCCATAGGCTAGGCATAAGAGGGAGAACGGGGTAATATTCGAAGCATACCTACGAGACATACAGGAATCTATCATCTAATCATGGAGAATAACACCAGAGGCTATTGCGTAATATGCGGACATCGCCAATTTCTGGGCCACAAGATAGGCAATGTGGATACAACCAAGACAGGATCCTTCATCTGTCAAAACATTAAAAAGCATACTAGAGAAATGTAGCAGTGAGATGGAAGAAAAACTAGAACCAAAAATTGTCAATCACCTACACACCAAAAGAAGAACAAGTAGGGAATTTAGACTAAATGCTAACATTGGAGATTTCAACATGGGAGACATTATACTAGACCTAGGATCTAAAGTGAATGTGCTACCCAATAAGACCTAGCAATGTATGGGAGAGCCAACACTGGGATACTCAAATGTCTAATTAAAACTAGCAAATCAGCATAGAGTCCTACCAATAGGTTGACTCAAAGGAGTGACAGTAGATCTCGATGGAGTGCGCACTAATGCAAACTTTGAAGTCATTGAAATAGTGGACAGCACAACACCTTACCCGGCACTGCTTGGTCTAGATTGGGCATTTGACAACCAGACCATAATCAATTTGAAAACCAGGAAAATGACATTTGAATCTAGAGAATACAGGTTCATATCACCATTGGATCCATTGGAAGGGGAAAGGTTCGTAGAACCCACTTGCCTAGTCTTAGAGGAGATCGTCCAGTTGTACATAACAACTGCGCGCGATGAGGATTATGTAAACCGAACTACAGACGGAGTACTCAGTTGGCAGAGCATTACTTCATGCGCAATAGACTCAGACACCGGGTTAGAAAACTGGCAGCAGAGACTACACGAAGTATCCACACGAAGATGTGAAAGAATAGACCACGCAGTAAGATGGGTAGGCACAGAAATCAGAGAACCACCCAGTTTCCATGGACTAAATGATTTGCAAACATTCTTGACACAATATGAATATGAAGTCTTAGAAAACCAGTGACTATTATCACTTGACTTAGCACTCAAGGCCACACTCGCAAGATGGTGGGGCACGCATAAAGAGACCATTACAGACTGGTATCAATGTAAGATACTACTGCACATACGGTTCAGCATAGAATAGGAATACAACAAATAGCATAAATACCAAGGACAAGAGGCAGTAGCAGAACACTTGGCGAAGTGCAAAACGTTGTGGAAAATGACACCACCAAAGGATCGGCCTCATCACTTCATACATACTTTTGAGGGAATACCAGCGAACTGGTACATAGACCAGGAATTACACAAAGGAGCTACAGCATGGAGTACATTACAATAGAACTTCACAATCACTTTCTCATTAGAGCACGAGAACCCCAACATAGACACATCTCTCAAACGAATCAGAGGAGTAATATTCATTGAAGAACCGGAAACAGAATTTATCACAGAGGAGAAACAGCGGAATAAACAGACAATCAAGGAGCTATTGTCATGTTATCATGTATAGGAGGAAGCACCAGATGAATATGACCCATGCGAAATTCACATCGAAGAAGTAGAAGGAAAAAGAGATGTGGAAGGACCACCCATAGAATCAAAAGTCATTGTCGCGCCAATCAATGTAAAGAAAGTTAACATCAGGACAGATGAACAGCCAAAAAAGGCCAGCATTGGAGACTATTGGGATGAGCAAATGGTAGAAAGCATAACAATGTTGTTGCGCAAATATAGCGACCTTTTTCCCACAACATTTACAGAGATGAAAGGTATAGTAGGAGAACTGGGAGAAATCAAGATACCACTCAGACCTGAAGCGATACCTATAATTAAGAGATCCTATAGATTGAACCCCATATATAAACAGAAATTGAAATATGAGATCGATTGGATGCTCGAAGCCGGCATCATCGAACCAGTTGAGGAATCAGAATGGATAATCCCAATGGTAGTATAGGATGAGAAACAAGGAAGAGGGATTAGGATATGCATCGACTTGAGGAAGTTGAAGGATGCATGCCTACACGACCCATTCCCTACACCGTTCACGGATGAAGTGTTAGAGAATGTTGGGAGACATGAAGCTTACTCATTCACTGACGGATTCTCAGGCTACCATCAGATTAAGATAGCATAGGAGGAAAGATACAAGACCATGTTTTCCACGAAATGGGGATCTTATCAGTACACAGTCATGCCATTTGGACTGAAGAATGCACCCACAATATTCTCTTGAGTAGTCATCGCAGCATTTAAGGAATTAATCCATCAGTTTCTCTAAGTATAACTGGATGACTGGACAGTTTACAGTCTGCTAAAAAAACATGTGGAAGTACTACGACTAATGCTAAAAAGATGTAGACAATGTCATATATCACTGAACATCAAGAAATGCATATTTAGAACATCGTTTGGGATACTATTGGGCCATATAGTATGCAAACAAGGCTTGTTAGTGGATACAGCCAAGATCATTGTAATTGTTAACTTACTAGCACCAAAAAACAGTCTGACAGCTAAGAGCAACCTTAGGGCGCATAGAATACTATAGGAAGTTCATCAAAGGATATGTGTAGATCACAGCCCCAATGGAAAAACTGTTAAGGAATGATACAAAGTATCAATGGAATGACGAGTGTCAACATGGTCTGGATATCCTGAAGGAAAGGATGGTTTCCACACCGATATTAGTATTTCCAGACTGGGAAAATACATTCCATGTGCATGCAGATGCATCAACGATAGCACTAGGAGCTATCTTAGCGTAGCAGGAGACTTGGATCATCCAATAGCATTCGCAAGCAGAAAGCTATCTGACTCGAAACATAATTATAACACAACGGAAAGAGAAGGCCTAGCTATGGTCTATGCATTATAGAATTTCAGACATTACCTATTGGGAAAACACTTTAAGATGTTTACAGATCACTCAGCCCTGAAATACCTAGTCAACAAGCCAGTGTTGGAGGGGAGAATCTATCAATCGTTACTACTATTTCAAGAATTTGATTTTGAAGTAATAGTTAAACCAGGGAAACTGAATGCAGGACCTGACCACCTGTCTAGGGTCACAAATGGAGAAAAACCTATGAATCTAGAAGACACCTTTCTGGATGCACAGTTATTCTCAGTACATATTTTTGATGACTACTTCGTAGAGATCATCCAGTACTTAAGCACAGGTATTGTGCTGCAAGAATATACCACCACGCAGAAGAAGAACCTGGTAGTCCATGCAGTCGACTATCAACTGATCGCAGGACACCTATACAAGATGGGCGGAGACAGCATCTTGCGAAGGTATGTATTAGAGCACAAATGAAAAATAATCTTAGCAGAAGCCCATGAGGGAATCACAGGAGGGCATTAAGCAGGAAAAGCTACCGCGCAGAAGGTACTATGCGCAAGGCTATGGTGGCCAACGATTCACAAGGACTCAAAATAATATTGTCAGAGATGTGATGTTTGTCAAATGGTAGGAAAACCCAACAGAAGAGACGAGATGCAACTACGACCACAAGTAACATTACAGGAATTTGAAAAATGGGCAATCGACTTTGTGGGACCAATTAACCCACCAGCCAAAAGAACAAGGGCAAGATACATTATCACTGTGACGGAATACCTAACAAGATGGGTGGAAGTTGCACCAGTAAAATATTGGAGCACAGAAGTAGTTGTACACTTCTTGTTTGAACAATTCATCACTAGATTTGGGTGCCCAAGAGTTTTGATGAGTGACCAAGGCTCACACTTCATAAATAGAACCATCCACGCACTGACTGAAGAGTTTAAAGTTCATCACTAGAAGAGCACACCGTATCACCCACAGGCAAATGGCACAGTATAAGCCTTCAACAAAATTCTGGAGAACGTACTAACAAAGATCTGTAACGTCAACAAAGATGAATGGGACATCAAAGTACTAGCAGTATTATGGGCGTATAGGACCACATGCAAAAAGTTGACAGGGCACACACCATTCAAGCTAGTCTATGGCCAAGAAGCAATAGTGCCATCAGAATTTTTAGTACTCAGCTTACGCGTAGCAACTATCACACAGATGACAGAAGGAGGCGAAGTACAAGAAAGACTGAATCAGTTATTGTCAATGGAGGAAGACCAAATCCTGGCAGGATTACATTGACAAGTGCAGAAAGCAAGAGACAAATCTTGGCACGATCGACACATCAAGAAGAAAATGTTTAAGGAAGGACATCTAGTATTGCTCTACGACAGCAAGTCGTTTCAGCACCCGGGGAAGCTCATAATACATTGGTTAGGACAATACAAGGTAAAATATGTCACAGACGAAGGAGTTGTACATTTAAGAGATTAACCAGGTGTAGACCTCAGAGGAATGATCAATGGGAGCTGACTGAAGTTGTACAAGGACGGTCAACCACCCACCGCGCAGTAAAAAAAAAAAAGTTTTAAAATCAAAAAGAGAACAAAAAGTGTGCATCATGCCAGAGAGAGAAAGGCCACATAACGTTTGGAAAACAAATTCAGAAAAGGCACAAACAACGGTTACATACAGCGGGAAAACAGGCAGGAAACGGAAAGTCGGCAAAAGCAGTATGATAGGACAGCACTAAGCAGAATTAAAGGATGGTAAGGACTGATGGGACATCACATTAAACATGCCAACAGGAGATGGAAAAGAAAACATAATGGCAAGTACGAAACCACCGCAGATGCATTGAACCCATAGTTATGAGGCATTAAACACATAATGGAGGAAGCGTCCTCGACAAGCTTTGTGACCAGCCCATACAAGACAGGAGCACAGGAACGACTAGTCTATTCGCAAAAGGAAAACAGAGCGAGAACAATAGAAACCAAAAAAAACAAAGCAAGACCAACGAACTCCCAGAAATTATTTGAACATAGAAAACGTTCGACAGTCACCACTATGGCACCACCGAAGCCCACAGAATCAAGTCAGAAATCCAGACCAACCAAGGTACAAACTAGGTCATGAGGACCGCTGGAAGAGAATGAACAACAGCAGCCCGAGATCGTCGACATCAATGAAATCCCATCCCCCAAGAGGACATCGGTGAAATCTACACCGATACTAGAAAAAATTCAGCGGCCATAAGAAGAGGCCATGAAAGTGGATATGCCAACAGTGACACAGGCGCCTCAGAACGAGGAAGTGGAAAACCCACAGGAAGTGCAGCCAAAAAGCACCGAAGCTGCCTTGGAGGTTAATGGAATGGCACAAAATCTAGAAGCAATGGCACAACCAACTGAGTCACAAACGACCATCTCAGGTAAACCAACAGAGGAGATCGTTGCCAATGCCTCAGCTTGGCCAGAATGGTTGATGGTGGAACAACCAGAAGTTGTTGGAACTTTGAACCAGCCACCATAGCAGGAAGACAAAATTCAGATACCGAGCTCACCCTGTAAGAAACATGCAGCAGAAATTATTCTACCACACATACCAGCTAGAGTACAGGTAGAACCAGAGCTACTATGTCATGTCGGGAAGCTCAAGTATTACGATCATGACATATCAGATGAAACCAAGTTCCCGAAACTTGCACAGAGGGTCTTTATGCAGACCATAATCGTAAACTAACTTGGAGAAATGATTAACTAGCCAGACCAGTGGGCAATTGGGCTGGACAGAACAGGAATCTTAGGTTTGTTGAAGCTACCACATTTTGGCAGAGGTCAGTACATGACATCATGCGTCAAATAGTTGTTAGTAGTCACACATGGAGGGGACATATGGTTGGACAAACCCTTCCCCATAATTGTTGAGCTTATCGCACAAATCATAGGGTTACCAACCTGGGGTATGGATCCCGCGTTGATTCTGGATGAAAAATCCAAGGAGAAAATGTTGGTAGAAGAGATGAAAAAGAAATATGGCATCGCCAGAGGAACGAGGGGCATCATAATCAAACAAATCAACAATACAGCTACACAACTAGGTGCAAATATCTTAGCTTGCAAATTGTTCAGAAAATGTCACAAAGAGGAAGTACCAACAGGAGTCATTGCAATTGCAGCTCAGTGTACAGAAGGCACCTCTGTGAGCTGGAAGCCATATCTATGGAAATTGTTTCAGGAGGACTGCAAGGATGCGCAAGACCTAGGCACAGAGTTTCATTACTCATGGTTGATTTCCCTAATAGCCTTCATGGGATGGCGAGAAGCAGGGTATGTGGTCTTTTGTACCAGACCACAGCCAGCGGGAGCGAGATACATCTTACTGAGATCTGGGCCACAGGCCAGGCATAAGAGGGAGAATGGGGTAATATTTGAAGCATACCTATGAGACATACAGGAAGTTATCATCTGATCATGGAGAATTACACCAGAGGCTCTTACACAATATGTGGACATCGCCAATTTTCAGGCCACAAGATAGGCAATGTGGATACAACCAAGGCAGGATCCAAAAAAGCAGTGGCTACAAATTCACTACTTCATCACAGAGGGTGATCTCGACATGGTCATCAGCAAATGGCCTAATGAATGGAGGATCCCAACCATTACCCGGGAAGTTTCGGAAACAACAACAATAGGAGAGGCAGAACAGGCGAAAACACAGCCTCCTAAAATCCAAGTGCCCAAGAAACCACGAATGGGACAAAGCAAGCCGACTCAGGCAGACGAAGGTTCCAAGCAGACAGGAACCCAAACGTGGAAGAACGAAACTACACAGCCGACCAACGGACAGCCGAAACAAGCTAAGGGAGCGAGGGAGACCGCCCCAAACCCCATCACACAGGAACCAGGGGGAAATAAGAGACCAGTCGTGCAAGAAGGAGGAACGCACAAGAAATCAAAGGCGCAACAAGCATCGCCAAACTAGACGATCATGGAGGACGACAGGGAAATGATCACCAGAATGGTCCAGGATTTCTTAGCAGAATATTTCGATCATGCAGCGCATCACAGGGATAAAGTGAAAAAAGAGCTGGCAGAAATGAAACAGTTCCTCAGGCAATTCGAGGAAGCACAGACAGAAAGTAGCAATAGAGGCACAGAGCCATGGACAATATAGGTCAGTGAAAGAGTGGAGGTAGAAGAATGAGACCCATTCCACCCCATGCCACACACAAACGCAATGATTTACATCAAACCTAACTTGTTGTGCATGGATGAAATTGTGGGGCAGACACCGCTGAAGGATTTGGACCACATCCAGTTATTCTTGACACGGATGCCATCAAGGGCATTATACAAATTGCAGGTTAGTGTCGACCACGAGGTACAGTCTCGTGCACTTAAAAACTTAGTCGAGCTACAACAAGCAACAAAGAAACGCGAGGCACTATAAACATTATGTGAGTAGTCCAAGCTCGAAACTTGAGAGGAAAAAGAACACAGGAATGAACTGGAACAAAGAGTGGGAGGAGTTTTTGAGAAACTCCCAAACACCACGCAAGGAAATGAACTCCCGGTAGTAGGAAATATTGACTAGATTGCGCAGGAAATTGATCAATATCAGAAGGAGATCGAGAATCTTCGTGAACAGCTCACACCAACCACTCCACCAGCAGTGAAGGAACAAAGGAAGCAGGAAGAAACAGCGTAGCTACAGGATATGGAACAACAGGTTAGCACAGTAGTTGAAATACTAGATAAAGCAGCGCAACTTTGGACAAGGTTGGAGGAGGATCCACAGGTTCAACGTTGGGACAAGGAAGAGTAAAGGATCAATGCAACAATCCAAGAACTCAAACAGAGGCAAAAATGCCATGCCAATCCCAGAACGATTCAAAGGGATGCAGAAGATAAATAAGATGCAGGTAGAACTTATCACTGCACAAACACAGAAACAGTTGCGTCAGGCTCAAATAGACCCACTACAGGAACGGGTAGTAGAAATACTCACACAAGCAGAAGGAGCCAAAACACAGATAGCACAGACCCAAACCGAATGTGCAGGTTTGTTGAGCGATGAAGTGGCAGTTCAGGTAGTAGACACCATCAAGGAAAAGACCACGCGGACACTGACAAAAGCAGCAGAGCTCAAGGAAAAGTTCCAGATGATCACCAAGGAGATCGAGGAAGCTCAGAAATATTAGGTGACTCGGGATGAGTCACATGTCAATGTTGGGGGCTTGTTGGCACCAAGACGAAGTGGAAAGGAGGATGATCATGGGAAAGAAAGTGTGCAGAAACAGANATGAATATAATATATGCTGGTTTTCCTGGTTTGGGTTTCCAGGTGAAAAATCTCTGTGTAATGTTTGTATTTGCCATTGTATCTTTTCTGTTCTTTTCTGAATATCAGTTTGCAGTAGATATTGTACAAGGTTAGGATTCACAGGAATGAGATAGAACAAAGAGTGGGAGGATTTTTTGAGAAAATCCCAAGCATTGCGCAAGGGAATGAACTCCTGATAGCAGGAAAGATTGACCATATTGCACAGGCAATTGATCAATATCAGAAGGAGATTGAGAATCTACATGAACAACTCACACCAACCACTCCACCGGCAGTAAATAAGAGAAGGAAGTAGGAAGCAACAACGCAACTGCAGGATATGGAACAACATGTTAGCATAATAGTTGAATTGCTCGATAAAGTAACGCAACTTTGGACAAGGTTGGAGGAGGATCCACAGGTCCAACAGTGGGACAAGGAAGAGGAGAGGATCAATGCAATGATCCAAGAACTCAAACACAGGCAGAAGACCATACCAATCCCATAATGAGTCAAAGGGACGCAAGATATAAAGATGATGCAGGCATAACTTATCACTGCGCAAACACAAAAACATGAGTGTCAGGCTCAAATAGAGCCACTACAGGAATGGGTAGCAGAAATACTCACACAAGAAGAAGGAGCTAAAACACAGATAGCATAGACCCAGACCAAATGTGTAGGATTGTTGAGCGATGAAGTGGCATTTTAGGTAGTATACACCATCAAGGAAAAGATCGTTCAGACATTGACAAAAGCAGCAGAGCTCAAGGAAAAGTTCTAGACGATCACCAAGGAGATCGAAGAAGCTCAGAAGGATTAGGTGACTCGGGACGAGTCACATGTCAGTGTTGGGGGCCTGTTGGCACCAGGCCAAAGTGGAAAGAAGGATGATCATGGGAAAGAAAGCATGCAGAAACAAAAGTAACAACTGGAAGGTAACACAACATCCACGCATGTAGGAAAGCGTGCACAAGGAAAATGACAGTTGGACAAAGAAAAACACGCATGCATGGGAGGAAGACCTAACATCGATAGGGTTAGGGTTTTGGTAATACATTGTAAAATGGTTGAAGAGCCCGATATATATAAATAGAGATACACAAGTATCATAGAGAGGTTGATTCAATTTTGTATTAGTTCATCTTTTGTAATGTTCTATGATAGCTATGCACGAGCTGATGCGTTATGTAATATGGTTATGGACCAATTTTGTAAGCTATTGAGCTAAGAACAAAGGAGAGGAGGAAGATCTGAGGATTAGATCGCAGGCTGTGGAGCTTGGTGCGATCTAGTTCACCTTATATAGATCTTACCCATCAAAGGAAATTGTAAGCACGCGACGCTGGAGATGCAGAACTACCATAATAAAAGAGCCAAGAGCCAAATAATTGTGGATGTAGCCCAGAAGGGGGTGAACCACAGTAACATCTGTGTAATGTGATGACTGCATGTATATATTTATTTTCTTTCAACAGTTAATTGTTATGTGTAATGAATGAGTTAATGCATTGTTATGGAATATGATTATGCTGTTCAGGGAAATAAATCGTGAAGGATATATGCAACCCCATGAGTACTAGTAGATTGTAGTCATGATTTGTAGTAGATGGCTCGTATTAACAATCCCCTATCCCATACTCAATCCTAGGCTGTAAACACCGGAGTCTTACAACCACCCATTTAAAGCTATCTCGGGTGAGACTGCACAGTGCACTCTGTGCATTGTGTTGCCTTCTGGTTTACCAGGAGGGTCGATAGTTTTAGAGGCTTTGTTGGAAAATTGAAAGACATGAACCCTGGGTCAATAACTCAGACAGTAAAAGGAAGCAGTTAAAAGCCAAAAAATGCCATACTTTGCGTGACTTTTGAAATAACAGACACACATATGTGCTCAAGTATCACTTGTCATGACATTTTGTTCCTGCACAATATGCACCCATTAGTTCACTTGTCACCACTGCGACTCACACAAATCCTCTTTCTCACTAGGTCGTGGATGTTTTTCACTTCGACTTGCCAATAGGGGTTAAGAGTTAAATTAAATTCACTTTTTAATTAGATTTTTTTTTTTCTTTTTAGATCATTCTCGCATAAGGGATAACTAACCTAGATTGGTAGAGGGTATAAAAAGAACCAAGTCTTTTTTTTCCTTTCCATGTGGATGGACTCCCAAAGAACATGAAATTTGTTAGTTTAATTTTTTTGCTTTCATCAATCATTTTTGTGTGACTAGGAGCCTCTTTTTTATACCTTGAGTATTCTCTTCATATCGCACTCCCTCGAGTGACCTTGGAGAATCAGAAAAAAGGTCTAAAGGATTCCTCTGTCTCCCTTGTTTATGTCAAAACACATAGGAATTAAAACCAAAAATTTGAAAGTAAGTACCCACACATGTGTGGATCTTTCTGGTTGATTTACAAAGCAACAAACACTGGGGAGTTTAAACTGATGAAACAAAATCATATGTCCTCATATTTTCACATTCTAGGATATTTTTATTTTTTATTTTCAATTAACACTTAGGGAGTTAACGGATATGAAAGGACCCCATATGTCCATATATTGACAATCTAGGGTTAGTTTTAATTTTAGGTCATTTAAATTTTGCAAGGTTGTGGATTACACTTAGTGTTTAATTAGTAAGTTGCAAGGGCCCCACGATTCCCGCATGCACAAATTTCACACAATAATATTTCACACTTCACACTTGCACACTATTGCACTCACACACATTAAGGTATCCCAAGCTTTTCTTTGTTGAGTATGTTCTTCTCCTTGTGCCCAAAAGTGATATATGAGGATCAAAATGACCAAGGAGTCCTCAAGATCCTTCAGTCACACCCTTAAGCAAATAGAGTGGTC
>JASDQU010010386.1:191850-209408 GCA_032191745.1 Picea mariana | reverse complement strand
ACAGATCTTACCCATCAGAGGGAATTGTAAGCATGCGGCACTGGAGATGCAGAACTACCATAATAAAAGAGCCAAGAGCCAAATCTTTGTGGACGTAGCCCAGAAGGGGGTGAACCGCGGTAATATTTGTGTAATGTGATAAATGCGTGTATATCTTTATTTGCTTTCAGCAGTTAATTGTTATGGTTAATGAATGAGTTAATGCATTGTTATGGAATACGATTGTGCTATTCAAGGAACTAAACCATGAAAGGTAGATGCAACCCCGTGAGTACTAGTATATTGCAGTCATAATTCATAGTAGATGGCTTGTATTAAAAATCCCCTATCCCATACTCAATCCTAGGCTGTAAACACCTAAGTCTTACAGCCACCCATTTAAAGTTATCTCGAGTGAGACTGCGTAGTGCACTATGTACACTGTGTTGCCTTCTGGTTTACCAGGAGGGCTGATAGTTTTAGAGGCTTTGTTGGAAACCCGAAAGACATGAACCCTGGGTCAATACCTCAGACAGTAAAAGGAAGCAGTTAAAACCCTACAGAAACTTGATTCAAATTCAGAACTCGGCCTCATGTTACCCATCCGGATTTGATCTTGTATATATGGACTTGTACATGTTTACTTTTTTTATTTTTTTATTTTAATATTTTATTTTTATTTTATCCATGGTTTAATTTATCAAATCCCTACATGATTTCCAATTCCTCCCTTTTCGAATTCCATGTATTATTTTATCATTTTATTTCGTTGGGGAATTTACCATATTAGGAACTTTCCATATTAGAACTTTATCATCGGACTTTCCAAATTGAGACTTTATCGTGGGGTGGATATTGTATGTTTTACATTGGGAATTTACCATCAAGATTCTACTATTAGGAAATTACTTTTACCTTGGGGATTGACGTTACCTATCATATTTTTACCTTGGGGATTGACGTTACCTATCATATTTTTACCTTGGGGATTGATGTTACCTAACTACTATTAGGAAATTAATTTTACCTACCATAGGAAATTTGTATTATCCTTATTATTTTATTATATGATATATATATATATTTTTTTTTCCATTGTAGGACTTTTTAATCTCCTAGACCATATTTTATATTTATATTTTTTATGTAGATTTTTTTTTTCATTTTCTTTTTTTTAAATTTCTCGAAATCCCGCTAGACTTAGGACATCTTCAAAAATTTTGGATTTTACTTCGGGTTGACCTCACACCATGCAATTTTCCAAAACCTGCAAGCATATCGGGATTTATCTTTCGGGTTTTCACATTACGACACTTCTCCAGTTTTCACAAAATCCCTTCTTCCTAAAACCCTTCAAACATTTTATTTTTAGACCATTTTTTAATTTTTGGATTACTTTTATTATTATTTATTTTTTAATTTTCGAGAATTTTCTTTCAGGAATTTGATTTCGGAATTTCACCTCCAAAACCCATTCAGGCTCATCCTTTCTGAATTTGCAATCCGCTAGACGTCTGAATTACCGTCAATTATTGTCCATTATTTCTGGATTTACTCTCAGTTACATGTCTGAAATACCATCAGTTACCATCCATCCTTTCTTAATTCACTGTCAATTACACATTTGAATTACCATCAATTATCGTCCAAATTCATTGTCAATAAAAAATTGATTTCGGGATTTCACCTTACGATATTTTCCTCAAACCCATTCAGACTCATCCTTTTCGAATTTATTGACGGTTACATGTCTGAATTACCATTAGTTAACATCCATCCTTTCTGAATTTACTATCAATTAAACATTTGAATTATCATTAGTTACCATCCATCTTTTCCAAATTTATTGTCAGTTACACGTTCGAATTACCATCAGTTATCGTGTGAAATCATTGTCATTTACTGTCCGAAGTACAAGGTTATTTTATTTTATTTTTTCTATTTTCTATTTGAATTTTGGGTCAAAACATTAATGTGGGATCAACACTCTATACTCCTCCTTACTCATAAATAACATGGGGAGGGAAAAACATTATAAACCACGTGAAATCACTTCCCCCAATGCATAAGGGATAAATCACTAGGCTTATAAGATCACCAGTCAAGATTAGCCCTAAGATGAGATTAACAATTGTTGAGCACTAACTTCAAAGGGCCATATTTCGAATTCTAGAAGACCAAATTGTGCACGATATGGATTGTTGGAAAGATGGAGTGAATAAGATGTTGGTAGAAGTTTTTTTTCCAAATTAACAGCAAAAATTCCCAAGAAAATTGAGAAAAGACGAGGCACGAGCTTGGATATTTACTGTGAATTGTTCAGCAACTCATAACTCGGGTTTCTAAAGGACAAATCGGGAAAATAAGAGCTCGTTGGAAAGCACAGGACTTAAGGAACAATCTGACATAGTTTATCTTTCCTAATTGACATTAATAAATTATAGGATTGTAATAAATACAACTGTCAATATCTCATTTTTAATCAAATATAAATGGATTTATATGATTTCATTATTATTGCTTTGACACAAATGCATGGGGAGGCAAAAAGTTCCAATGAAGACACATATGCCAAAAAAATGAAGAGACTAAAAAAAGGAACAAATGTAACTACACCAAAGAAGAGGAAGTGAGGATTCCAAAAGAGGAACGGTCCCAAGGGAAGTGATTGGAAGATGTTATAAATGCAAATTTTCCTAACTCAATGAGAGAGGGGGTTGAATAAGCTATAATTGGGTTTTGTATAACTATTTATCAGGCTTGGGTACGGATTGGAAGGCTCTTGTATTGTAATTGTATCTCAATCATCTGAACTATTTTGTGAATGAATATAATGACAAGCTTATGCATGGTTTGTTCATTCAATAGTGCACTTTTGTTTGGTTGTTTTCTGCAAACGTTTGCAATTTTTAACTATTGACAATTGTCTCTAGGAAAAAATTGTGAATGGGTTATGAGCTCAATTTCAAGGACATGTTCATTGTCATCTATATGCATATGGGTATGCCAGTGAACTATTTCTATTTTCATAAGTAAAATTGTATGTCTGCAATTAATTTTTTTGTTCATGTTAGGATAGGACCGAAATTGCATATTAAAATAGGATTTCATTTAGGATTTAGTATAATTTAAATGAATAAGTATCTCTTTGAAGAGTAATCCACTTAATTTGCAGCAACCGGACACACATACCGGTGGAGATTTCCATACCAAATGAGAGTATGTATGATCGGGACTTGTCATCGAACAATTCTCCCTCATGTTGGCATGGGGCATTTTTTCCCACGTCAAAAGGTTGTATGCCATGTTAAGAAAGGTACAATCCAAAAACTTGATTGTTAACGGTTTGTGATAAATTGAAAACCACTTGTCATGAGAAATCAAGGCTTATTGTGAAGCAAAAACCACTTGGTGTAACAAATAATTCAAGGTAATCCAAAAACCGCTTGAGAATGTAATGGTTGAGGGTAGCCCACAAAAACCCAGGATGTGGTTAGAAGTAAACCAAAAAAAAACTAGGATAAGGATACGTGATGATGTCGGAGGAGTGGAAAAGTTTGTGATCCAATAATTCATGATGAACGATTTACAAGAAAAAGGTTCCTAGAAAATTGACAGATATAGCATCCAGTGACCCATATATTATATTCAACAGTGACCTTTTTATATGGACTTCAACAAACATGGTATTTAAAGTTTGTGGATACAAGATCTAGTTAAAAGAATAAAGAAAATAAATAAGACCAAAGAAGAATATTGTAGAGGATAAAAGATTAAGCTCAAAGACCGAACAAGATTGAAGATGAAAAGGATAGAACAAGAAGTTTGAAATGAAGAGCACAAAAGAAGAAGATGAATATTGGAATAGTTCAAAGGATTAGTGAAAGAGAGATAATATGATTGAATCACAAGTATTCTTTAAGACGGAATATGAAGGACTAACTCCTACATGTGATATTTGATGAATACAGTGTAATATGTGAATGAAGTAGACTATACATAAAAGTCTATGTATCAAGCAATGACGAGTACAAAAGAGAGAAGTTAGGGATGGAGATAAATGGAGAGAAAGTTGTGGATATGGTTGGATTGAATATATAATTATGTCATATTTGTTATGGTCACAATAGAAGTACACATCGGTAATATATGGTTGGATTGAATTTCCCCTTTGGGGGTTTGTTGAGTTAAACTTGGTGTTCCTTGCTTGATATATGTTTGAGCATATTTGTTGTTGAATCTTAAAACCCAACATCGATTTGGTGTCACATTGTGTCTTACTTTTTCATCATTCTACATCACTTTTCAGTTGATTTTCTAATACTATGATGAAATTGGAGTCATATTAGGTGTTTTTTGCATCATGTTGCATCATACTATGTATTTGTGTGTTCGATACACCTTGCAAAGTTAGTTTGATGCCTTATGTGCCATTTGTTGATGCTTGAAAAAGGAATTCAAGAATCACCACTAAAAACACTCGTGTAGGGTTAATCAAAGAGAAAAATGGGAATGGAACCTATTATCACATGAAGTTGTCAAGGGTTGCAGGTGATAGTCATGAGCACAGGCTAACGGGCGGCTGCAGTTTTCCACGGCAGATATCTCATGTGCATTTCGATTTAGTGCCATCTCTAAACGCAGTTGGAAGGATTTTGTAGTTGGTAGGCAGATAAATCTTTGGCGGGGGCACTAAAATAGCATGTGCACCTAGATCGCAGATCGCGACCAGATCAATGGCCACAAGTCATTTCGGTGCCACAACATGCTCGGGTGTTAAAATTCCTTGAGCGGGCCAAAATCCAAACCACTGTATCGCAGGAGATCTACGTGGCGGAAGGTGGTGCATTTTGGGCCCAAAAGCGGTGTGGGTCCAAACCGCTTTTGACGACCTCGAAATCACATGCTTGTCTAGCACTGAATCCAATAGTAGCACATGGTCGCCCCCTAGTCGTCAAGCCGCGTCCTGATCCAGAGGAGAAATCAGTTAATGAACAAGGACTAGTAGTTGAAACCTTGTTTCACTCCATAAATAGAAGGCATGAAGGTTCTAGTCGTGGAGACAACACGGTCAGCCCCAGGTACCACTATGGGTGGTTTCTTCTTGCAAACCCATATTGATCTGAGCCTGCGCCTGACAGAAGGATACACGCACAGTCTGATAGAAGGATGCACAGACAGAAAGCCTTGGACAAGATGGCCAGATGACTCTCCTACCGGTTGTCCACTGATCTGAGTATAAATATATCAATTCAAGATTTTGTTGAGGGTCGATGGTTGAGCCGAGCTCCCTATTTTTTAATAGTTTGATAGCAGACTTGTTCTCTGGTTATGCATGAGACCTGATATTTTCTCATTAATAGAATTCAATTTATTTCATCATCTTGTTTCCTCTTGTACTGAAACACTCGTGCATGGATGATCCAGACGAGATGTTCTAGTTGTATTGTAATGGAGGTTTGATTATAATGCAGCTATGATCTGTTTCAGTATTTTCTTCTACTGTCATGTTTCCTCTTATGTTGAAATGATCATGCATGGATGATCCAGATGAAATGTTGTAGTTTTACTGTAATGGAGGTTTGATTACAATGTTGTTGTGATATATTACAGTATCTTAAACTTAAGTTCAAGAGTGATCTTGTGCCTGGGTTTTTTTGCACCAAGCTACTTGAATGCCAGATGCTCATGGAAGACTTGTCCACTTTCCTCACTAAGTCTTCCTCCTTCTAACCTCTATCCTTAAACCATTGACTGAAGTTAATGAGAACCTCATTTGCTTGTGCATTACTAGCCCAGTTTTCTATGTTTAAACATTCTTATGCTGAGCTTTGTCCATTTGACCTCCACTCATAAACCTACCTCCGCCAAAATTTTGATGGGTATTGGGCTTATCCTCCTGCAATATGAGGGTGACTCTCAATGCTAACATTCTTGGCGTCGTTTCCGGGGAACGAATTGAATACATTTCCCTGGGATTGAATGAAAAAGAAATTATGATTTTGAAGGTGCATCAGAAATCAGTACCTTGAAAATTACAGCTTGCACCTGGCGAATCCATTGTTTCAGTTGTGGCTTCCAAAGGTAGATACACAAGGTATACTCCAGATCTACCTCTGGAAACATCTGAAGTTGACCCAAAGATTATTATCAAGAAAGTAAAGACCTCTCGAGATGGACTTTCAGCTGTTGTACCAAGTGATTCTGGTAATTTACATGATTCTTCTTTTAAAACTCCAGTAGTTGTATCCAATTCTCCTTTTATACCATTTGTTGGAGATTCCAGAAGTTTAGATTTTGAAAGATTTTTTTTTGATCTCCCCCCTTCTAATATTCATTTGGAAGGAGAAAGTTTTGAAACCTCTGTTTCCCCTAATACTGTAAAGTGGTTTAGACCCAGGAGCTTAGAAAATTTTCCCACTTTGGGTTTTTTTTCTCCTCCTCCTTCAAATTTGTTGTAGCTAAAGAGGGAGAAACTTCTTTTCCCGTGAACCTTATACCATCCTCCTCCAACACTCAATCGTTTCCCCTTTCCCCTAGGAACACAGCTGCAGTCGTACATGTCCAAACTCCATCTCCCCCTGGTTCTCCCATAGTTCGCATCCAAATGGCAGGTGCTAATCTTACTAGAAATAGGATGGATGCCATAGTGGTTGCTAGGTACACCCCTCTTGGTTTACCTCAACCTATGAATGATCTCCTAGTTGGAGACTACCTTAAGTACATTCCCAAGTTCACAGGGGAGGAAGAAATAACTACAGAAGAACACCTTTCATCTTTTTATAGCTATGCAGATAATCTTAACATTGATGGTGAGGCTAGGAAATGGTTTAGGGTATTGACTCTTGGATCTATTGTTGGGATTGAAGCTCTAGATGATTCATTCTTGAGGCATTGGGGGGATAAAAAATATTTTCTTTATTATATTACAGAATTTGGTCCACCTAAGAGGATCTGTTTCAGACTTCTCAAAAATATTTAATAAGATGTACAATAAGATTCCCATTAAAATAAAGCCTACAAAAACCTCTACCAAGATTACTTATGTCAGCACTTTTGACCCTGAGTTTTGCCTCCTATTGAGAGAAAGAAGAGATAACTCTTTAGCTCATATGAAATATGAATCCCTTGAAGTAGAGTCTAATATATTGGAAACTGACAAGCTTGGGAGTAAATCTGATAGGGACAAAAGAAAAGGTAGGGCTGAAGCTTCAACCTCTGATTCCTCTGTTCCCCACCCTCAAGTGGATGAATTGACAAAACTGGTAAAATCCCTTTCTACAAAAATGGATAGATTGAAATTTGAAGGAAAGCAGATCTATAGGAACCCCAAGAATGTTGATAATAGGGGTAGTTTCAGAAGACCCAATAATGCTCCTCAGATCATCCAAAGTGATCAAAGAAATAGGGATAGAGATGATCAAAAAATCCAAGCCCCTCTCCAAAATAACCTGGTTATTGATGAAGAAGGAGAGGAAGAAGATGTTGATATTCAAATCCATTGTCTTGGTGACACCCCTTTGTCTCCTCATTTAACATAATCTGCATATGAAGAGTCTCTCATGGATAGCCAACTAAATGAGCTAAGCAAAGGGGAAAGGACCAATGGCAATCCAAATAGATACAACCTAAGGTCAAAGAAGAAAGAGGGGAAGCTTGACATTTCGGATCAGCCTACTAGAAAAAAGAATCTTGCTAAGGGTGTGACAGCTAGCAGCAAAGAAAAAGAAGCACAAAACCCCCAGGCAGTGGTTAAGAGACCTACCTCGGAAGTTAAGGAGATTTTGAAGCCTCCCTCCTTTTTTAGCTTTGAGAATGAGATTCAAAAGATTAAAATCCTTGTACATTTTTTGGAGCTAGTTAAGAATGAGGATTTCAAAAGGTACATTTCCAAAATGTTGTAGCATGAACCTTCATATTATCCCACAAATTCAGTCAACCTCCAACATGAAAAACCAGTTATCATACTAGGACCTTTGGTAGAATATAGGGATGACTCTTCCCCTCCATTCTATACATCATTGAACATTCATGATAAAGTGGTTCACAACTATTTGATGGATTCAGGGGCATATCATAATCTCATGCCTAAGACTATCATGGATGAGCTTGGGTTGGAGGTTACAAAAACCTACCATGACCTATACTCATTTGATTCCAGGAAGCTGAAGTGTCTTGGGGTTATCAAAGACCTGGTTGTTTCCTTGTTCCAATTTCCAATGAAAAGTGTGGTCATGGATATTGTGATGGCTGACGTCCCCCCTAAGTTTGGGATTCTCTTGTCTAGATCTTGGATCAAAAGACTAGGGGGAACTTTGCAGATGGACCTTTCATATGTTTGGGGGGAACATAGAAGGCTTTATAGGGAAGCACAATTAGCGTACATCATCAGAGATGAAGCAAATCCTACCAACCACCCTATTTTTTCACTTGATACTGATTTAGGATCCAGTATGTTACAACTCATTGATACTCCTCAACCACCTATTGAAATCAGAAAAGAGTCCATCACCTCTTGTGAAGATTCTCATAATACCTCTGTTTGGAAGATGTTTTTTGACAGGGCCTCTTCTAAGGAGGGTGTTGGTGTTGGGGTAGTCTTTATCTCTCCTACCCCAGAGATCATATCTTTGTCCTATAAGCTTGAATTTGAAGCTACAAACAATGTGGCAGAATATGAGGCTCTTGTTTTGGGTTTGAGGGCTACTAAAGACATGAATATTGAAGAGCTAGTAGTGTTTGGAGATGTTGAGTTAATTGTTCACCAAGTCAAAAATATGTATCAAGTTAAACACCCCAGGTTAAAGGCCTACAAAAATGAAGTCTAGATCTTGTCGATAGTTTCTTCTTGTCAATAGTCAATATCTCATTTGTTCCAAGAGAGGAGAACATTGTGGCAGATTCCTTGGCTATCTCAACAAGTAATTTCAAGGTTCCTTTGCCCCCCAAACTCAAGTATGATGTGGAAGTAAAGTATATACCCTCTATTCCTGACAATGTCAAACATTGGAAGGTTTTTGAGGATGATCTTGAGATAAAAATATTTCTTGAGACTGTGGATGAGTTTTATGCCTTACATATTGATCAAGATCATGATACTAAAAAAGGCCCTCATGCTGATATTTTTCAGAATAAAATTTCTAATCATCATATTGTTCAGTTGCCCATTAATCATATTCCAAAAGGACTAGTCCCCTTGGATAGATTGTTTGATAGAAATGATGTTGTTGTAAAGGTTAAAGGTTCAACTGAAAAAGTTGATGTGACTGAATGCAATTTAGGTACATAGGAGGATCCAAAGTATGTTAAATTTTCTACCAATTTGTCAAAGGGACAAAGGGTTGAATATGTTAAGCTTTTAAAGGAGTTTGTTGATGTGTTTGCCTGGAAATATGAAGATTTAAGAACACATGATACAAACATTATTGAGCATAAGATCCCTTTGAAAGAGTAGACCAAGCCTTTTAGGTAGAAACTCAGAAAAATAAATCCCATGTTGTTGCCTATTATGGAAAAAGAAGTGAAAAAGTTGTTGGATGTCGAGGTCATCATTTCTTTGAGATATCTAGAATGGGTGGCTAACTTGGTGCCTGTGAGGAAGAAAAATGGGGAAATCAGGTTATGTGTTGATTTCAGGAATTTGAATAGGAGCTCCAAAAAAGATACCTACCCCTTGCCTAAGATGGAGCACATTTTGTAGAGAGTGATTGGTTCATCTAAGATGTCCATGATTGATGGCTTCTCTAGCTACAATCAGACCTATGTCTTGCCTGAAGATAGAGAGAAGACAGCCTTCACTACTCCTTGGGGCACATTCATGTATGCTAAAATTCCCTTTGGATTGATGAATGCAAGAGAAACCTTCCAGCGAGCCATGGACATTGCCTTTATAATGCAGAAAGACATATTTGTAGTCATCTATCCGGATGATCTTACAGTGTTCTTAAAATCTGACAAAGAGCATTTTCATCATTTGAAGAAGGTCCTCCTGAAATGCTGAAGGTTTGGTCTCTCTCTCAATCCTAAGAAATCTTTGTTTGCTATGAAAGAAGGTAAATTATTGGGGCACATTGTGTCAGCAGAAAGGGTAAGAATTGATCCAAGCATTGTAGAGGCCATCCAGATCTTATATTTTCCTAGATCTAAGAAAGAGGTTAAGTCTTTCTTGGGTAAAAGTAATTTTCTAAGAAGGTTAGTCTCTAACTTTGATGAATTAGTGAAGTACATTACAGCCATGCTCAGAAAGGGAAATGAGGTGAAATGGACTCCTTAGGCTCGAAAATATTTTGATCAGATCAAAAAGGCTTTGACTGAAGCACCTATGCTCATCATCCCTGACTGTTCTAAGGAATTTCTGATATTTTCCTTTGCCTCATTTGACACCTTGGTTGATGTTTTACTGCAGAAAAATACAGAGGGGTTAGAGCAGCCTATTTCCTTTTTCAGCAGAGCATTGAGGGATGCAGAAATGAGATATGATATCATGGAAAAGCAGGCTTATGCTTTGGTTAAAGCCCTCGAGGATTTCAAAATATGTGTTCTACATTCAAAGATTGTAGCATATGTCCCTTCAGCCTCAGTGAAAGAGATATTGATCCAGCCTAACATAGATGGGAAGAGAAGCAAATGGATTGCTAAAATTCTGTAATTTGACCTTGAAATGAAGCCCACTAAATTGGTGAAAGGCCAAGGTTTAGTCAGTTTGTTGGCTGAATCAAATTGCAAAGCCTTGGGGGATAATTTTATGAACATAAACTCAGAAAATCAGCAAGTTGAGATTGTTGATAAAATCTATCATATCAGCCCCAGCTTGGTAGAATGAACTTGGTATAAAGACATCATACATTTTCTGCAAAAGTTGTTGGACATAGTTTCATTAATGTGTTGTCATTGATGTCAAACAGTATAACAGTATGTAGATTTCATGACAAATATATGCTAGAATAAAATGTCAAACGGTATGCAGAGATTAAAGCTCGGGAGGGTTATCGAATGAAGATAAAAGCTCAAGAGGAAGAGCGCATTGTAGAAATGTCATCGGGATCGATGGAAAGACTAAGAAGTCGATCGATACAAAAGAAAAGGTGAGAAGCCTCGGCCTTCTCATGTAATGGACGTCGGTCATATGAGTGACCATGGGCTTAAGGACCATTGGAGGATTGGTCAACGATCAGATCAAGTTGTGACCATTGGATATGCAAGCAAGATCAATGGAAGGGATGGATTGCGGAGAGCAAAAAGAAAATTAAAAACATGTTATTCCCAATCCCGCAATGAGTCTATATCATCAGATCTCATCGAATCAAAGATCGACGACTTTGGTTGATGTACCAAATGGTCAAATTAAGTTAGGATCGTTGGATACACAAGCACCAGAGCAATGGCAGGGATAGATTGTGGAGAGTGAAAGAATAATAAAATAACATGTTATTTCCAATCCCGCAATTAGTTAGGATCGTCAGATCTTCTAGATTCAAATATCGACGACTATGGTTGATCCACCAACAATCGCACAACTTCAATTGCGGAGTTTGGTCGATGAATTAAACCACTCGCAAGTTACGGTTCCATAATCCAAATCAATCATTGGATCAAGTTAAGTGGAAGGATAGGATAAGTAAAGACGAATATCGTCCGATACAAAGTCCCGAAGTAAATGAGGACCGTCTGATCTATTTAGAGCATGCCAAGGTAGCAATGGTCAACTTCGGTGCTGACCACTTTGGGAGAAAAGGGTTGAGAGCAAGTAAGATCACCCGAAGGCCAAAGTACCGAAGCAAATTTGAACCGTCTGATATGAAGAACACTTTGAGAGATATCAGGACCGTCAGATCATGTTAGTGGAAGGACAAAGTAAGCCACAAATGTCCCGAATTCCCGACAGTTGTCTGATCTGAGGAAACACTTCAGAAGATATCCTGACCGTCGGATCGAGGAAAGTAGAAGGATAGGATAAGCAAGGTGTTAGAACTTTGTAAATTTTGTCCGGTCGATAGGAAAACAACAGAGGTAACTATTTCAACCAGCTTTAGAGCTGAGGCACTAGCCTGCTCAAATCAGAGAGGGATCTCTCGTGTCACTTGATATTTCGTTGGGAATTGGTGGCTAGATTTGGTTTGTTTTGGGGTTTTTTAATAAAGTTGTTGGCAAGGAAGGGGAGAAACACACAGGGCTATGGAGTCAAAATTCTGAAATTAAATGAAAACAATGCATCCGCCAATAGAACTCTCCAGAGGATAAAGGCTAAACGAGGCAATGAATCTGATTTATCCCTAAATTTAAATAGAGTGTAGGAAGATAAAGGAAACAAATAATTGCATCAGAGCATTATCAAAATGAATTCTGAGTTAGTTAAGAAGACAATCACACAGTTTAAATTGCTTAATCCAAGAGCATCAAATGATTAATTATGCACCTTTAACTCTCAAATTTATATAGAAGAAAATGAAAATGAAAGACAGGTCACACGAAATACATACGATGAAAGGAAACAAATCTCATATCACCACCCTTTAGAATCTTTTCATAGAGACTTCAAAATATTCCGCATTTATATTCAATTCAGATTCAGAAAATTTACAAAATAGAGTCTGATACGACCAAAAGGTGCTCTTGCACTTCTTCCAACATTAATCAATTCAAGTCTCTCAGTACTTATACAATTTGATAAAAAACAACTGAAACTGAAACATTTCAGCTTCTATAACAGTTTCAACTGACAGTTTTAGTATATGAAATGATTTACAATAATTAGCAAAAAAAAAAAACATTTCAAAATCATGAACAAATTCTCTGACTGTCTGACTTCCTCCACGCCATCTGTTTCGCTCTGAGATTATGTCGGATCTGCAAAATTGGTGACACCTGGAGATCACTTGTTGGTTCCGGAGAGGTTGCACTTTGTCTTACCCAACCGCAAGATTTCTTTCCATTATGGATCATAGGGGATTTTGTAATCCATCATCTCTTTAATCAAAATTTCCAAGTCAATGCATGTAGCATAGGACATGGTTGGCATGCTGACCTTCACTATTTTAAAATTGTTTAAAATTTCAAAATTTGTAGCCAAATACTCTACCAGACTCGGGCCTTTCAGACTTTCTTCCATATCTTCCAACTTAGAATGATCCATTTTGAATTGCATGAGGAGAGAGTGATAGTCTTCTTGATTGTATAATGAGCCTTTACCATCCCAAAATGATGGAAGGCCTTTGGCAAACAATTTTTCAAAAGCATCTTTAAACTCTTGTATGTTGTGCTCCATTTGCATAGCTTTGTTCTGGACCGATCCAAGTAAGTTGTGCTTGGTAATGATCCTTCTGGCTGAAATGATCAACATGGTCCTGTCGTTTACACCAATGGTTTGAAGTTCAGTAGTTGGTACGGCATTCAGTAAATCAATAGCATTTTGGGCCCACTTCGAGGGCTTCTTTGCTAATATTTCATTTACAACAGCGCATCTATTCCGAGCTGTAGCAGCCATGTTATCTTTGTCGTTTATAAAATTCATATAAACCCTAAATTTAGAAATCTTTGCAGCAATAGCATCCCATATTACATGTTTGGCTCCTTGCAATAGCGTCTTTCCCTTTAACTTGGTTTTTAGCTTGCTCACTCTCTCCTGAAAATCTTGATTTTCTCTGTGGAGTTGAGACATCTTTTCATCCTTCAATTTCATCTCTTGTTTCAACTTTTCCATGTTCTCTTTTAGAATCTTGATCTCACTTGTTTTTAAGCTCACCTGGGACATAGCTTGGACTAACCCCTCAGTGCTTGATCCAGCCTCTATATTAGCAGGTATAATGAATTCCATGTCTGATGTCATTGCCTGCGCTAGTGACCAATGCTCCTTCTCTTTCTCCAATTGCAGCAGTTTAGCCTTGTAATCGAGTGCCTCTTGTCTGAATGTTTCTTTCTCTTGTTCCAATGCAGTCAATTATGTTGTCTGTGGATGATCTATAGGTGACATCTTCAGCCTTTTCTTTATACTTTGGATCATCTTGTCATTTTCATCCAAAGAGGCTTTTAACCCCTAGGGACCTTTAGACTCTAGCCTTTTGACCTGTGTCATAGAAGCTTTGTTGGACACTTTTTCCTGTTTCAGTTGTCCATCTATTTTTTATGCATATGTTGTTAATCTTTCAACTTTTAGAGCCAAGCTTAGATAATCAGAATATAACATCTCACTGACATTCCTATGAAATTTTACTTTATCAGGGGTAGAAATGTTTTCATAGTGAATTTTGATCTCAGATACCTTATCATCATTAGCCACTGCAATGTTAAATGTCTTTTTCTCCATATCCCTGACTGTGAGTAAGGAAGTCTTATGCTGAGAAGTCCTTTATACTTCAAGTAAAAGGTCTCTTATTTCATTTTTTTCCATACTTCCCTTCACAGCATACTGATTCATTAAATCTTCCTTGGACTGGTACACTACCCCAGGTGTCTGGCCAAATATGTATTTCCTATTGCTGAAAACCTTTGTGTTGCTTTCGTTTTGTGGCCTGCTTTCTGTAATGGTTTCTTCATTCTTGGTTGTAGCCTATACCATCTCCATGCATGTTTTTCCTTTGAGTTCTTCCTCTTCCAAGTCAACTACTTGAGATGATGATGTGATTTTCATTCTCTTGAGAATGTTTTGCTGGCTACTGGCACCTAGTGCTTCTGAACTGTTCCTCTTATTGTAGATGCTCAATTTGGGAGTTTTGATAACCAACCTAGGGTAAGGTTTCTGTGTTGGGATCTACTGAGAGGTTGGTTTTGTTTGTTTTTTTTTATCTTGTTGCATGGTGACCTCCATCTCCGCACAGCTCTCTAGATTGGCCAACTCATCGAATCCTTTGACATGTTCATGTTCATAGGGACCTTGTCTACTGGCCAATCTTCTCTTTAATATGATCTGATGCAGATCATATCTTCTCCATTGCAACTGTGTGACACCAAATTCACTGAGCTTGGATTGAATCTAGGGCAAACAGGACTTATTCTTCACCACAAAGGGACCTACCACGAAAGGAAATTTTAGATTAGAAGCCTTGTGTGCTTTCAGAAAATGCTTAGTCTCTTAGATGATCCTTTGTCTTATGAACTCCAAAGCAAAGATCATGGGCGTCAAAAACACTGGTAAAAGATAAGGTCCTTGCTAGTATCCATATACCCAAATCACAATAGATTGTGTGAATAGCACCCAATCTCCTACCATGCTCTCTGGATTTGGCTGTAATGAGATTATCATTTCTTCCAGAACTCTTGGTAGATCTGAACCAAAAATGAGACTATATACCTTGGACATAATCTTGTTGATGAAGATGAGCATGGTGATTCTTTTACACTCAGTCGAAATAAAAGCAGTCTCAGGAAATTCGGTTTTGTTGGATTCCAGAAACATTCTCAGCAAGTGAGTGTAGTATCCTAAGTGTCTCAATGAGCTGAGGTTGACCAGTTGTTGATGTATATTCTCTGCAATAAATTCGTCAAAACTGACACTGAATGACTGACTAGACAGAAAGCAAATCAACAGGAAACCTAACATGACCTCTACCACAAACTTGTCATTGTCTAACCGTAAAATTTGACTTAGCATAGAACAAGCTTACTGAACTTCAATAATCATGACGCTTACACTGGAAGGTAACGACAGACTCTCTAAATGATGTTCAGGCTTGACTATGGTCTGCAAAAATAAGGTTTTAACTTTGGGCGGGCACTTTCTAAAAATTGTGATCTTTCTTTGTTCCTCGAAGGGCTCTGACATTATGGGGGAGGCATCTGGTATATTGAGAGTATGCCGGAGTGATGTACTGTCTACTTTACATAGAAATTCTGACCCTAATTTATTTAAAATGACTCTTTCTCCCTGAGAATAACGCTATGCACACCAACTTACAAATTCGGGGAATGGAAAGACTGTTTCTACGACGTAAGGGATGATGGAGACTAGAGCCGCTTCAAGGAAAGGTATGCATGTTCCAACATTGTCCAACAAATTTGATCTAGACACGAAAATGAGTGAGACCGTTATCTTTGTGTCGAAAATGCCAAAATCTCTTTTTAATTAGGGTTTCCTCCCTGGAGGAGATATCTTGTTCATTCATGGATAAAACAACAGGATTGGAATTCATGGTGAAGAATACCTATCAAGCGAAGAAAAACACGAGTTTGGTTCGGTTCTGAGCTTTGAAATTCGACTGGAAGCTTTGCACCAAATTTATGAATGTTTGAATCTTTGAATTATCATAGAATAATGTCGGGGGTTTCCTCCTTTTATAGGTATCTATTGACATCGGGGATTGGAGAAAGCAGTTTCAGGTGGACCGCTTTTCACCCCAATGTGCCTCTCAGGGCGCCATGCATCCATGATTTAAACCATGGTAGTTTTCCCCGGCCCGCCCTCTACCAATTAATCCTCGTGTTGTTTCAATCATCAATATAAGATTCAATCGTTGATCTGGGTTGTTTCGGGATCTACAGTCCACATTTTCCCAGCGGCTTTAGCATCGGGGGTTGGAGGAAGTGGTTTTAGTCAAACTACTTTTTCCCCCAATGTACCTCTACAAGCACCACACGTCCCGTAATGAAACCGTGACGGTTTTCCCTGGCCTGCCCTCGATTGCTTAATCTTCTCGTTAGTTAAATCTTTGATATGCGCCTCAGCCATTGATCTGGGCCGCTTTCAGGATTGATGGTCTGCAGAGTCTTGCTCTTTACATCTCTGTTATTTTGTCCATATATCGCCAGATATATTTGGGTCCTCTGATTTATCATATCTTCGTGGTGATATAACCCTTCACTAAAACTTTGAAGGGTTATGGTGATAACATTGGTTCCAACTGGGGATGATATCCTCCCTACGAGGTAGAAAAGAACAAAGAACTATAGACTAAGTGCCTACCCATTGGGTTGTCATATTATGTGTGTGATCTGAATCTGTTTACCTTTATTCACAAACTCCAAACCTACTCAACATAGCTTAGGGCCTTCACCTCGGGCTTCAACCATGTTGTTTTTATTTCGAATTTCATACGTAAAGAAAAAAAAAACACAAAGCGGCTTTGTACAATGAATTGTGGGGTGATGATTTTTAAAACAACGTAATGCTTGAAGAACATGTCATTCACAGTCCCTCATCTAGGGAGTTCTCCATTACTTTCTTCTAACAAATAGGTGTTTTTTCCACAGTGAGTCATGATTTTGAATGGGCCCATCCACAAGTTATCATATTTCCCATGTTTCCCTTTATCCTCATTTCCATCATCCCATTTTAGCACCCAATCTCCCAGCTCGAAGTCGTCCACCTTGGTACGTCTATCGAAATCTTCTTTGATCTTGTCTTGTCGTAGATGAGTATTATTGAAGGCCTTTTCTCTGGTATGTTGTACATTGATGAGCTCGTCTTCTCTTCTCCTGTCGGCATTCATTTATGCTCCTTGTTCCTGTAACAACCTCATTACTGGCAATCCCAATGCAGTGGGGAAGATAGCTTCTATACCATAAACGATTTGGAAGGGAGATGTAGCAATAGATCTCTTTGGAGATATCTTGTCAGCCCACAGTGCATGAATGAGCTTTTTGTGCCA
>JASDQU010010386.1:164230-177608 GCA_032191745.1 Picea mariana | reverse complement strand
CAGAGAGAGAAAGGTCGCATGACGTTTGAAACAAAAATTCGGCAAAGGAACAAACAATGGTTACATACAAAGGGAAAATAAGCGGGAAACAGAAAGTCGGCAAAAACAGTATGACACGACAACACTAAGCGGAATTAAAGCACGGTAAGGATCGATGGGACATCACATTAAACACGCCAATAGGAGACGACAAATAAAATGTAATGACAAGTACGAAACCACCGCAGATGCATTGAAACCATATTTATGAGGCATTAAACACATAATGGAGGAAGCATCCTCGACAAGATTTGTGACCAACCTATACAACACACGAGCACGGGAGCGACCGGTCTATTCGCGAAAGGAAAACAGAGAGAGAATAATAGCAGCCGGAATGACCAGAGTGAGATCACAGAACTCCCAGAAGCTATTCGAACTTAGAAAACGTTCGAAAGTCACCACTATGGCACCACCAAAACCCACAGAAGCAAGTCAAACAACCAGACCAACCAGGGTACAAACTAGGTCACGAGGACCACTAGAAGAGAACGAACAACAACAACCGGAGATCGTCGACATTGACAAAATCCCATCCCTCGAGAGGATATCGGTGAAATATACACAGATACTGGAATAAATTCAATAGCCACAAGCAGAGGCCATGAAATTGGATACGCCAACAGCGGCACAAGTGCCTCATAACGAGGAATTGGAAACCCAACAGGAAGTGCTGCCAAAAAGTACCGAAGAAGCCCTGGAGGTTAATGAAACAACACAAAATCTGGAAGCACCAGCAACCAGCCGAGTCACAAATGACCATATCAGGTCAACCACCAAAGGATATCACTGCCAATGTCTCAGCTCGGCTAGAATGGATGATGTGGGAACAACCAGAAGTTGCTGGAACTTTGAACCAACCACCGCAGCAGGAAGATAGAGTTCAAATACCAAGCTCACCCCGTAAGAAACCTGCAAAAAAAATTATCCCACCACACATACCAGCTAGAGTACAGGTAGAACCAAAGCTAATGAGTCATGTCGGGAAGCTCAAGTATTTCGAACATGACGTATCGGACGAAACCAAGTTCTCAAAACTTTCATAGAGGGTCTTCATGCAGACCATAACTGTAAACCAACTTGGAGAAACGATTAGCCAGCCACACCTGTGGGCCGCTGGGCTGGACAAAACAAGAATCTTAGGTTTGCTGAAGCTACCACATTTTGGTAGAGGCTAGTACGCAACATCATGCGTCAGACAACTATTAGCAGTCACACATGGAGGGGACATATGGCTGGACAAACCCGTCCCCATAACTGTTGTGCTTATCGCACAAATCACATGGTAACCAACTAGGGGTATGGATCTTGCATTGATTCTGGATGACAAATCCAAGGAGAAAGCATTGACAGAGGAAATGAAGAAGAAATATGGCACCACCAGAGGGACGAGGGGCATCATAATAAAATGAATCAACAACACAACTACACAACTGGGTGCAAATATCTTATCTTGAAAATTGCTCAGAAAATGCTGCAAAGAGGAAGTACCAACATGAGTCATTACAGTTGCATCTCAGTGTGCAGAAGGCACCTATGTGAGCTGGGCACCATATCTATTGAACTTGTTTCAAGAGGAATGCAAGGATGCATAGGACCTAGGCACAAAGTTTCATTACTCGTGGATTATGACCCTAATAGCCTTCATGGGATGGCGAGAACCAGGGTATGTGATCTTTTGTACCAGACGATAGCCAGCGGGAGTGAGATACCTTTCACTAAGATCTGGGCCATAGGCCATGCATAAGAGGGAGAACAAGGTCATATTCTAAGAATACCTACGGGATATATAGGAAGCTATCAACCGATCATGGAGAATAACACCAGAGGCTATCGCGCGATATGAAAACATCGCCAATTTTCGGGCCACAAGACAAACAATGTGGATACAACCAAGGTAGGATTCAAATAAATAGTGGAAAAAAATGCGCTACTGCATCACAGAGGGTGATATTGACATGGTCATCAATGAATGGACTGATGAATGGAGGATCCGAACCATTACCCGAAAAGTACCAAAAATAACAACAGAAGGAGAGGCAGAACATGTGGAAACACAGCCTCCGAAAATCCAAGTGCCCAAGAAACCACAAATGGGCCAAGGAAAGCTAACTTAGGCAGACGAAGGGTTCAAGCAAACATGGTCCAAGAAGGGGAAGAAAGAGACTACACAACCAACCAACGAACAACTAAAACAAGCTAAGGGAGCGCAAGAGACCGCCCCAAACCCCATCACACAGGAACCAGGGGGAAAGAGACCAGCCACATAGGAAGGATGCACGTGCAAGAAATCAAAGGTGCAATGAGAATTTCCAGACTATACGATCACGAAGGACGATGGGGAAATGATTGCCAGAATGGTCTAGGATTGCTTAGCATAAGATTTCGATCATGCAGTGCATCACAGGGATAAACTACAAAAAGAGATGGTAGAAATGGGATAGTTCCTCAAGAAATTCGGGGAAGCACTGACAACAAGCAACAGTAGAGGCATAGAGCCATCGAAAATACATGCCAAAGAAAGAGTGGAGGTAGAAGAAAGAGACCCATTCCACTCCATGCCACACTCAAATGCAACGATTTACATCAAACCTAGCATGCTGTGAATGGATGAAATCGTGGGGCAGACACCCCTGAAGGATTTGGACCACATCCAACTGGTTTTATCATGGATGCCATTAAGGGAACTACACAAATTACAAGTTAGCGTCGACCACGAGGTACAATATCGTGCACATAAAAACTTAATTGAGCTACAAAAAACAACAAAGAAGCACTAGGTGCTGGAAAAAGTCTATGAGCAGGCCAAGCTCGAAACTCAGGAGGAAAAAGAATGTAGGAATGAGATAGAACAAAGAGTGGGAGGATTTTTTGAGAAAATCCCAAGCATTGTGCAAGGGAATGAACTCCTGATAGCAGGAAAGATTGACCATATTGCACAGGCAATTGATCAATATCAGAAGGAGATTGAGAATTTGCGTGAACAACTCACACCAACCACTCCATCGGCAGTAAATAAGCGAAGGAAGTAGGAAGCAACAACGCAACTGCAGGATATGGAACAACAAGTTAGCACAATAGTTGAATTGCTCGATAAAGTAGCACAACTTTGGACAAGGTTGGAGGAGGATCCATAGGTCCAACAGTGGGACAAGGAAGAGGAGAGGATCAATGCAATTATCCAAGAACTCAAACAGAGGCAAAAGACCATACCAATCCCATAATGAGTCAAAGGGATGCAAGAGATAAAGATGACGCAGGCATAACTTATCACTGCGCAAACACAGAAACATGAGCGTCAGGCTCAAATAGAGCCACTACAGGAATGGGTAGCATAAATACTCGCACAAGTAGAAGGAGATAAAACACAAATAGCACAGACCCAGACCAAATGTGTAGGATTGCTGAGCGATGAAGTGGCATTTTAGGTAGTAGACACCATCAAGGAAAAGATCATTCAGACATTGACAAAAGCAGTAGAGCTCAAGGAAAAGTTCCAGACGATCACCAAGGAGATCGAAGAAGCTCAGAAGGATTAGGTGACTCGGGACAAGTCACATGTCAGTGTTGGGGGCCTATTGGCACCAGGCCAAAGTGGAAAGAAGGATAATCGTGGGAAAGAAAGCATGCAGAAACAAAAGTAACAATTGGAAGGTAACACAACATCCGCACATGCAGGAAAGCGTGCACAAGGAAAATGACAGTTGGACAAAGAAAAACACGCATGCGTGGGAGGAAGACCTAACATCAATAGGGTTAGGGTTTTGGTAATACATTGTAAAATGGTTGAAGAGCCCGATATATATAAATAGAGATACACAGGCATCATAGAGAGGTTGATTCAATTTTGTATTAGTTCATCTTTTGTAATGTTCTATGATAGCTATGCACGAGCTGATGCATTATGTAATATGGTTATGGACCAATTTTGTAAGCTATTGAGCTAAGAACAAAGGAGAGGAGGAAGATCTAAGGATTAGATTGCAGGATGTGGAGCTTGGTGCGATCTAGTTCGCCTTATATAGATCTTACCCATTAGAGGAAATTGTAAGTGCACGACGCTGGAGATGCAGAACTACCATAATAAAAGAGCCAAGAGCCAAATAATTGTGGATGTAGCCCAGGAGGGGGTGAACCACAGTAATATATGTGTAATGTGACGACTGCATTTATATATTTATTTGCTTTCAACAGTTAATTGTTATGTGTAATGAATGAGTTAATGCATTGTTATGGAATATGATTATGCTGTTCAGGGAAATAAATCGTGAAGGATAGATGCAACCCCATGAGTACTAGTAGATTGTAGTCATGATTTGTAGTAGATGGATCGTATTAACAATCCCCTATCCCATACTCAATCCTAGGCTGTAAACACTGGAGTCTTACAACCACCCATTTAAAGCTATCTCGGGTGAGACTGCGCAGTGCACTCTGTGCATTGTGTTGCCTTCTGGTTTACCAGGAGGGCTAATAGTTTTAGAGGCTTTGTTGGAAACCCAAAAGACATGAACCCTGGGTCAATAACTCAGACAGTAAAAGGAAGCAGTTAAAAGCCAAAAAATGCCATACTTTGTGTGACTTTTGAAATAACAGACACACAGATCTGCTCAAGTATCGCTTGTCATGACATTTTGTTCCTGCACAATATGCACCCATTAGTTCACTTGTCACCACTGCGACTCACACAAATCCTCTTTCTCACTAGGTCGTGGATGTTTTTCACTTCGACTTGCCAATAGGGGTTAAGAGTTAAATTAAATTCACTTTTTAATTAGATTTTTTTTTTCTTTTTAGATCATTCTCACATAAGGGATAACTAACCTAGATTGTTAGAGGGTATAAAAAGAACCAAGTCTTTTTTTTCCTTGCCATGTGGATGGACTCCCAAAGAACATAAAATTTGTTAGTTTAATTTTTTTTCTTTCATCAATCATTTTTGTGTGACTAGGAGCCTCTCTTTTATACCTTGAGTATTCTCTTCATATTGCACTCCCTCGAGTGACCTTGGAGAATCAGAAAAAAGGTCTAATGGATTCCTCTGTCTCCCTTGTTTATGTCAAAACACATAGGAATTAAAACCAAAAATTTGAAAGTAAGCACCCACACATGTGTGGATATTTCTGGTTGATTTACAAAGCAACAAACACTGGGGAGTTTAAACTGATGAAACAACGTCATATGTCCTCATATTTTCACATTCTAAGATATTTTTTGATTTTTTTCCAATTAACACTTAGGGAGTTAAAGGATATGAAAGGACCCCATATGTCCATATATTGACAATCTAGGGCTAGTTTTAATTTTAGGTCATTTAAATTTCGCAAGGTTGTGGATTACACTTAGTGTTTAATTAGTAAGTTGCAGGCCCCACAATTCCCGCATGCACAAATTTCACACAGTAATATTTCACACTTCACACTTGCACACTATTGCACTCACACACATTAAGGTATCCCAAGCTTTTCTTTGTTGAGTATGTTCTTCTCCTTGTGCCCAAAAGTGATATATGAGGAYCAAAATGACCAAGGAGTCCTCAAGATCCTTCAGTCACACCCTTAAGCAAATAGAGTGGTCCATGACACTAATCCTAAACTTTTAAAAACACAACTCTAAATAACCTACCAAAATCTTCCCTTGAGAGGTCACAAAACAAAATTTTAGTTCAGGTTAGGATTATGAGGGTAGACCACCGACCATCTCTTGTGAGTTTTCTTGGCCTGTGATCGCTTTTTGAGGCTAAGAGTCCCCTTCCTACACTTGAAGGAGTTAATCTAGTGGCCAAAAAATAAGATTTACATAGAGGTGGTGGTTGTATGCTACGACTACACCTAGGGAGAATTTTTAATTACTATTGGGAAATGTCTCCAATTTGTCTGAGGTATGCACCCTTTACCCCTCATTATAAAATATCCTTTCATACCTTCACTAGCCTTTCTTCTGGTTGGTTCATGTCCCTTTGTTGAAAGTTTTTGGAAGGCCTAGTGACTTTGAGAGGAAGGATGCTAATTCTTTAGGACACAAGATTTTACTTTTATTCCCCCATGAGGAAAATATCCCACCCTACCCAAAAATTTTACTTTAAGTTGATGTATGTATGTTTGTTGTATTCATTTGACACTTACTACATTCAACTTTGTTTTTTGTTAAAAGTAAGCCATATTTATTGCAAAAACACCAATTATATGTCTTTTCACTTAACAACTCACACACACATTTTCTAGTATAGAACCATAGGGGACCCACTACTTCCCAGGTGTTCCATATGCCTACTCATCCTCCCACCAGTATTGGGAGGTATCCCTGGTCTTCTGGCTTCACTAGTTCAGCGTCCAAATTCATCTTTGAGTGCAATTTTGCTTGATTTGGTCTTTCTTGGACCGACCTTTCTAGGTGAAAATACAAAAAACAACATGCCCAATAGCCCTTCCTTCTTAGGAACCATATCTCGAAACTAAACCACAATGGAAGGCCCTACCATTTATGACTTCCTTGTATATTCCAAATTCGATGAATCTCACCAGTTATCCCATATTACACAATGCCATTTGGCTTCCCATGCCAACCAAGCTTCCCTAATACATTCCCAAGTTTGATGGGAAGATAGGCGAAGAATCGACTAACCATGTCACTACCTTCCATATCCAATGCCCGCCCAACAACATCACTGATGATTCCATCATGTTACATATATTTCAACAAAATTTAACTTGTCCCTCGGTGAAATGGTATGTAGACAAAAAAATAGGGTCCCATGCAACCTTCACATCTTTAGCCAAGGATTTGTTAGATTTTTTTTAGTTACCATTGCACCATGACAATGGTTTGGAAATCATTTCATATTTTCATCAAACTATTTCCACCCATATTGCGGATCATATTCCATGAATGGTGTTGACAAAGGAGTTAGGGAAAAATTGAAGTCACCAAGGAACTACTCGATTGGTTCCTCAAGTCACTTTCTCCTCTCATTGCAAAATAAGTGGCCACAACCATGCCAAAAAACAAATAAGAGGCCATAACCAAAGCCCAACACTTTGATTTGATCTACTCATAGTTTGTTTACCTATATATAGTACTCCCAGATGCTCCTTGACCCCTACCATTTGGTTAGGAAAAACCCAGACCATCCCATTCAATAGATGGATTGATCGTGTCCATGAACCACCTCAATATGACACTAGTAAATAAAAAAACCACTATGGAGGAGAACCTTGTTACCCTCCTACCATGGGTACAACCTATGTGCACAATAACCCATTTTCTACCCCCTCTCCTCTAATAGTTGGGGGGAACAACCCTAGGCATCCTGTGAATCCTTTACCCTAGCCAGGTATGCAGATTCTTGTGCACACACATTGACCTTCATGTACCCCAGGTTGCGGCATAGGAAACTAAACATCATAAAATCCATATGGGCCTCCCCAACAAGGTAAACCAAATTATCCTTTCCTCAGTCCTCCACCACCCAATGCCATGCCACCACAGACATAACAACATGTTGGTGTTAATTTTGTCCAACCTTCACTAGTAAAACATGTTCAAGCATTTGAATAGATGAACATGGTTAACCCTTCCACCCAATAGAAAAATCCAAAGAAGAAGGGAAAAAGTAAACCCAATGTCAACCAAGGATAAGGGGGAAACCCCCAGTAGAAAAACACCTGAGCGGGGGTAACCCTAATGCTAGGAATAAAAACCAGAACACGCTTTGCACTTTGTGACTAAAACTTCAACATGAAAGTCTGCATGGAGGTATTTCAATTGAAGGGGAGTGCTCTTCTATGGTGGAAGACACTCCTACCTCAACTAAACATGGTCGTCGAAGACATTTCATGGGATTTTTTCGAGGAACGGTTCCAGGAGAGATATTTTTCATAGGAATTCATTGAGCTCTAGCTCAATGAGTTCAATGCTTTACAATAGGGTGGTCGTACGGTGCCAGAGTATGAGGCCAGATTCATGGAGCTACTTAGGTATGCTCCACATTTGAGGACATAGAAGCTAAAGGTCAACAAGTTTGTGTTTGGCCTTAACTTCGTCATTCATGCGAAGGTGAGGATGTTAATGTCACAGACATTGCACAAGGCAGTACAGAAAGACCTCATAGTTGAGGAAGAACTAAACAACGAGGGTCAGGTAAAGACTCCTGCAAGATCGACTGGATAGACGAAATCAGGAGCGCAACAACATCAGAGCCAGGGAGACATGAATCAGGGCATCAAGATACTCCTAGAGGACTTATGTTCATGACACCACGATGATAGACTCCTCATCATATGAATCCTTACAAACGACCACCGCATTAGCAACAACGTCGCCCACAACAATAATAGTTTAGGCCTGTTCAACAGAACAGACCAAGATCTCAGACTGGTAGGCCAACAACTTCTAATTCAGGGACCAGGAGTATTGGACACAATATCAGATGTTGGACATGTGGAGAGCCAAATTACCAGCGAAACTATTTGATTGAGAAGGCTAGAGCGATCGGATCAACATGAAACACTACAGTTGGAGATTTGGGCAAGACCCACAAGATTCATGCAACGATGAAAAACCGCCAGGTCGAGCACCAATCCACTGTGCTCAAAACGTCAAGTATGATCATCAATCAAACCTTTAGTATTTTGATAGATCTAGGTGATACATATAAATTTATTTCTAGTGAAGCGCTAAAGAGAATTAAGGTAAAGGAAGTCAAGCATGACAAGTTTAGATACGTAGAAATGGCTTCGGGTGCCAAAAAGAAGGTTGGAGGAAAGGTTATAGACTGTAGAATTAACTTGGGAGATTTTGTAACAAAGGAAAACCTATATGTCACAATATTAGTATCTTATGACATAGTGATCGGTATGGACTGGTTGGAATTGCATGATGCGATACTCAACTATAAGACAAAATGGTTAAGTTTGACAGATGATGTGGGACATAGAAGAGTGATTGTAGGAAGAAACCAGGGAGTGTCCTTGAGTTTCATTTCTCCCCTACAACTACAAAAGAGCTTGCGCAAGGGATGTAAGTTATATGAAATCTTAGCGCTAAACAAAAAGGATGAGGAAGAAGGATTAGAAAACATTCCAGTAGTACGAGAGTTTGCATACATGTTTCTAGAAGAGTTACTAGGTTTTCTGCCCGAAAGAGAGTTTTAGTTTACAATCGACTTGAAACCTAGAACTGAATTGATAGCAAGAATGCTATATCGGATGTCACGCCTAAGTTACAGGAGTTGAAAATCCTATTTAAGGAATTGTTGTACATGAGACTTATATGTCCAAGTGTGTCACCTTGGGGTGTTCCAACTATTTTCGTGAGAAATAAGGATGGATCATGGAGGCTTTGTATTGACTACCATCAATTGAACAAAGTGACGATCAAGAACCAATATCCGTTGCCAAGAATAGACAATTTGTTTGATCAGATGAAAGGAGCAACTATGATTTCAAAGATTGACTTGAGATCAGGATATCACCAGTTGCGGATTAAAGAGGAACATATCCCTAAAACCACATTTAAGATGAGATTCAGGCACTATGAGTTTACAATTTTACCATTCAGACTGACAAATTCCCTAGGGGTATTAATAAGTTTGATGAATGGGGTGTTCTGCGAATACTTGGACAAGTTTGTTCAAGTATTCATTGATGACATATTGATTTATTCTCAGATGAAAGAAGAGAATGACAAACATTTAATATTGGTACTACAGTGTCTATGAGAAAACAAATTATACAAGAAACTGCCGAAATGTTCTTTTTACCAATCGAAGATTCATTACTTAGGGCATATCGTATCTGGTGAAGGTATCGCTGTGGATCTGACAAAAGTATAGGCTATTATGGAATGGTATGCACCAAAAAAAGTACAAGAAGTATGCATCTTTATGGGTTTAGCATGATATTACCAATGAGTCATCGAAGGTTTTTCAAAGATAGAAAATCTGATCATGGAATTGCAGAAGAAAAACGAGAAGTTTGTATGGATCGATAAATGTGCGGAATAATTTCAAAGGATCAAGGATTTATTGACAACAACGCCAATACTAAAATTCCTCGACATGGACAAGGAATTATTGGTATGCACAGACGCATCCAATCAAGGTTTAGGTGGAGTTTTGATGCAAGATGGTCATGTGATCACTTAGATTTCAAGGAAATTGAGAAGGCACGAGGAGAACTACACAACGCATGAATTGGAGTTATTGGAAATTGTATGTGCCTTGAAATTTTGGAGACACTATCTGATTGGACAAAAATTCGAACTAAAGATAGATCATTGTGGACTGCAACATATATTTACGTAGAGTGACTTGAACGCGTGACAAAGGCGTTGGTCATAATTACTTAGCAAATACAATTTTGAGATTACTTACATTAAAGGAATGATGAACATAGTGGCAGATGCATTGAGTCGAAGACCACACATTTTCTCGGTAATACCTCTCAGACGAATCTTCGAGAAAATATTCTAGTGTTACAGATAAACGATGATTGGTACAAAGAGGTTAAGGAAAATATTGAACAAGATACCATGATGGTACCGAAGTTTAAAGGTTATACATTGGACAATGACAATCGGATGAGGTATAACAACATGATTTACATACCACCTAACGACGGATTAATAAGTTTGATCTTAAGTAAAGTGCATCGTGCAGTGTACATGGCTCATACGAGAGTCAGGAAGATAAAGGTAGACCTTAAGCCTTTATTCTTCTGGAAGGGAATGAAAGAAAAAATAGTTAGATACATGGCAAGATGTCTAGAATGTAAGCAAGTGAAAGCTGAACATAGACATCCAACATGACTACTATAGCCACATATCATTCTGGAATCGAACTGGGAGGTCATTTCAATGGAATTTATAGTTTGATTTCCACTAACGACAAGGAGACATGACTTGATTTTCATGGTAGTTGACACTCTGACGAAGAGTGCACAATTTATTCTTGTACGTACGATGTATCAGGCACCAAACATAGCCATAGTTTTGTCAATGAGATTGTAAGGTTACATGGTGTACCAAGAAGGATCATATCTGATCGAGGATCTATGTTTACAAAATGATTTTGGACCATTTTCCAAGAGGCTTTGGGAACACAACTGAACTTTAGTACAACATATCACCCTGAGACAAGCGGGAAGACAGAAAGAACAAACCAATTTTTGGAAGATGTGTTGTGTATGTATGTAATGGACCAACATAAACATTGGGAAGATTTCTTTCCACTAGTAGAGTTTGCATACAACAATAGCTATGAAAGTACCATTAAGATGACACTGTTTGAGTTTCTTTATGGGAGACCATGTCAGATGCTATTGAGCTGGGATCGACTTGAGGATGGGATTTTGGTAGGACTAGAAGTGATCCAATAAATGGAAGAAAAAATGAAATCAATAAGACAAAGCATTAAAGAAGCGCAATATCGACATAAGAGTTATGTTGATGCGCATCGCGTTGACCACAATTATGAAGTTGGTGGACCCGTTTTCTTGTGGGTGAAACTACACAAGAGTTTGATTAAGTTTGGAAAGGGTGCTAAACTCTCTCCTAGGTTTGTGGGACCTTTCGAAGTTGTGGAAAAGAAAGGACTCGTGGCTTATCGACTAGCCTTGCCTGATTCTTTGAGGCGTATGCACGATGCTTTTCATGTATCTGTTTTGAGACATTATGTTAGTGATCCTACACATGTGATTGACATGAGCTCTTTGTAGGTTTCAGATGAGGGTGCTCTCATGGCGAAGCCAATCTATATTCTAGACCATCGCATTTGACAACTACTACATCGAATAGTTGATCAAGTCAAGGTCCAGTGGGACAATTATAGTTCACACTTGGCTACCTGGGAGGACACATATGATATGCGTCAACAGTTTCCTTACTTGTTTGACAGATTAGACATATATATCTTGCCATATACTTTTATTTATTGCATTTTATATATTGTACAACTTCAGAACGAAGTTTAAAACAAGAGGGGGTGTATGTAACATCCTGCTCTACTGAGCACATGTTATCGACTTTTTCTTTGAGGACACTTGCGTGCAAGTGATTCGGTTATAGTACAATGTTATTTGTTTCGACTATGGTTTTTACATGCTGATGTTGATGGGTTGTGATTTATTGTTACTTGATATATGTATTGACAGATACCATAGACGATTTTTCCCTGAGTGTGCATGACACTTGACAGATTGTGGATGCCAATGGCATCAATGGAATACTTTGGACTCCAGATTGAGTCAGGGAGTGGATTGTGTTGGGTTTGAGTATTCATTTTATGCATATGTGACATATGATTGATTTGGTATGATTATGTATATGGATCAGTGACAGTGTTTTGTCAATGGATGGAGGATGACGATGCTTTCTAATCATACTCACATAAGGAGTAAATGGGCCCTTCATAGAAACTAGATATTGAGGGAGAGGTGGGGCAATGTCCCTCTCACAACCTACTAGCACTCCCTCCATGGCTCGAATTGTAGGTTAACGATTATCTAGTTCGAGAGGTCCACAATGCCGTGAGGGAAGACTGAGACGGTCACTCACTAAGATTTCTAAGGGGCACACAATAAGACATAGTCCTTATTCCTTAGAAGCCCTTAGTCTTTCACAAGGTCGCCCGAGTGGAGTGTTGACTCCAAGGGTTGGAAAACTACCAAAACCAGTCAAAGGTGAGTGACACCCTTGGAGCATGGAGGTGTGTATTGAAGGGCATGTCACATAATTTAAAAACTTGAGTCAATGAATCTAGGTGGTCTAGAAAACAATGAATTAATTTGACATTGTCGGATTTAAAATAATTAATTAATGAGTAATTTTATTAATTATAAATCCCAATAAAAGTCTAAGCCTATTCTAAGACTAAGCCTAAGTTTAAGTTTAGTTAGGGGACTAAAATAAAATGTTAAATAAATTAAAAGATTAGAGATAAATCAATCTAAATAAAAGTGAGATAAATCTAAGGAGTTGATATAATGTACATGTGTGCAAGAAAATATTAAAAGGGATTTTTAAAATAAGAAAGAAATAAAGTATGAGAGAATAGGTGTACACATAGGATGGTATATAGAGTCTAGCTACCACTAGTCTAATTAGAAGAAGACTCCTATTTAAACTCTATCTAAGATTTAGTAAGGAGACATTCATTAAATGAGAATCTGGGGAATAAAGTGACAACTAAGAGCGATTTAAGGAACACATTTGGGAAATGTGAGGGAAATTGACTTTTAATTAAAATAAAATATGTAATTACTTGTGCAAATTGGGGAGAGGGTGACAAGTGTGAGGGTGAATAATCCTAATTTATTTAATTAAAAAGTTAATTAATTGTGCA
>JASDQU010010386.1:120602-131583 GCA_032191745.1 Picea mariana | reverse complement strand
GTGGTTCCCATACGCTTAAGTGAAGCAGAATGGGAAACTGGTTACCTCCTAGCACGTTAGAAACTAAAATTTTAATATTTTTAATAACATAATTGAACTAAAGAAAATAGAAAATTAAAAATTAAAGGTATAAAACAACCAACTAAGATGGTTGTCTTGGAAGGGTAAACTAATCAAAATGGTCATTTTTTCTATTTAGGATAGCAATATCAATGGACATAAAACTAAAACTAAAAGAATAATGAAAAGAGAAGAAATAGACAACAATAACCAGCAAAGAATAGGGGTTTTTAAGGGCTTCCCTAAGGGTCCCTAGACCTCTTGACTTCTAATTGTGGCTGATATGCTTAGCTCCTTCCTGAAATCTGCATAAAATCTCTTTGAACAAGTTAAAAAATAGTTGTTATGAGTGGAAACCATCAAGTTAAACCCAAGGAAGCAACAAGAAATACTTAGATAATCAATCCCTCCTAGAGATAGCTAAAATAAGAAGTATTTATTACCATCCTTCAACCCTTAACTAGCAAGAATCCAAGTCCCAAAACCTGAAAGGAGAACAAGTACAAACAAACACTTAGAAATCTTAGAGAAAATCAGAAAATATTTTATGCTATATTCAACAAGTCTCCCTTTGTAAAAAATCCTTCCTCTTATTTATAAGGGAGAGGAGAACGCTAACATTAGGTCACAAGACACTTGTCACTTTTGGAAAAGTGACAAGTGGACCAACCCTAAAGTGTTTTGTCCTTTTCAAAAAAGGAAATCAAATCTAATTTGATTTCAAACTTTAATTTACAATATTTTCTTCCAAAACGTAAATCATTTGAGACACAAACTTTTTACAAAAATTCATTTAGGGAAAATGAAAAAATTGGGTGCCACCTCATAATTTTCCTTGGTATTTGTGCCATCCCAATGGAATATTGATTTTTTCCCCTATTTTTCAGCTATAAATTAAGTGGCTTCATGGTGCCCAAGGCCACCAATGATTTTCGGATTCACCAGGGGTGAAGGCCCATGGATTGGGGAAAATTTGGGTTGTTGTGGAGGGCAGGAGGGTCTTGGGTTTGGTTGTTGAAATTAAGGAAGTGATTGTTATTCAAAAACAAATTATACCTTTTATTGGTCCCCCTTTGTTGCTTATAATTATCCCTAGGCATTGGTGAAGCATGGCTTTAAATCGGGATCGATTTGGTAAAGGGAGCCCCGAGCTAGAACACTTGGAAGGATGGCCCCTCATACCAAACAACCACAAATATGAATTTTTACACCTTATTTATGTATATGTTTCCACCACATTTCCTCTTCTTTTTGTTTGGCTCAAATCGGGCTCTGAATGAGCGATATATGGCGTAGGAAAGGTCGCGGGAAAATGATGGTTGGAGAGTTGATTAGGGGGGAAATAAAATTAAATCTGAATTCTAGGTTGGGAACTCAAATTTATAGGTTAATATAGGTCTAAATTCTTGTAGCTAAAATGGGTTCCCTTTCATTTTATTCAATTTGGCCCTGGAGGCCCACAATTAAGCCCCCTTCCGGCACAGGTTCCCTGTTCAAAATCATGGTTCCAGAAACTCCTGAACATTCAATGGGAAATCCAGGATGAATTTATAAATTTGATCACAATATGTATTATCTTCATTCTATCGTGGTAATCTGGAATATTTTTAGGTGAAAATTCACCTCTGGATGAGGAAGATATGCAATTAAAAAGCTCAATGTCTCTTAGGGGGTAAAAATTAAATTTAATATAAAGTTCTTAAACTATATAATATATATAATTTTATAAATATTTTATTTTTATTATTTTTATTTATTTGATAAAAATCTTAATTTTAATTTTCAAATTATATATATATATATATATATTAAGAACAATAAAATATTAACTCCCCCTGGTGGATTATAGCCGAACACCAAAACAATTTTTTTTAAATATTAAACCCCTCGATCAGTGGTAGAATGGGGAGCGGCAATGGTTTCGCTCTGGTGACTGGACATCCCCCGCCCCAAACCCTTGTTGTTTTTGGTGCATCTGCAATGGAGGTGTTCATTGGGAGGAGTGCGTAGGCGGGGTTTTGGAATGGGAGCACCATTGGTGAGAGAGCGAAGCGTGGAGGTGGAGCTATGCGTGCAGAGGGTTTAAAGGGTATCAACAGGGGAGGAGAGGATGTGGAGGTTTGGAATACATCACTGAACCTGCAGCTCTGGATTGAGTGGAAGTGGCATGGGGTGTGAAACTATGTGCATAGGTGACAGGGGCCACCATAGGGTGGCAATAGAGGTGGTTTTTTTATGCATAGAGGAATGGGGAGCTCTGACCATGGTTATTATCCTGCGTGCATAGGTAATGGAAGAGGGGTGGTGTGCCCCCAACTTTAATTTTGTATAAAAGTGAGTTTAAAACATTATAACGGGCGGGGGAGTGAAGATCGTGGGTTCAAACCCCTTCCCCTTTTTTTGCATTTTACTTTCATTTTAGGTTGCTTTTTAGTGGGAGAAAGGGGGGAGGTCATAGATTTAAAATCCCTGGCCTCCAAAATTACATGTACAAGCCTATAACAGTTAAAAAAAAAATTAAATATTTTAAGGGGCCCTAGAGGCTTGGTATTGGTTCCCAAGAGGGGTTCAAATCCCATCCCCCTTGCAAATTTTTCTCAGAAAACTCACGAAAAACAAAGAAACCCCAAACCAACAAACAAAACCTTACACAATCAATAACCCATTTACTAAACCTTCCATTTAAGCATTGAACCATCTTTGGTATTCAATCATATCGACAATTAACCAAGCATAAAAGCCAGAAAAACACTTTGGCAGGAATTAACATTGTTTGAATGGTCCAGCGAATTGATTGAGGGTACCTTTTCTCTATGGTGGATGTTATTGTACGGCCTATTCCCTCTTCTTCCCATGCTCTTCCTAAAATCATTCTCTTCTCTAGAACTAGAGTTGCAGAGTGAGACCTCTTTCCTCCTCCAGTGCACCTATGAAATGAGCATGAGAGGGGAGGGGGGGGTTTATATTTATTTTTATTTTTTTATTTTCAAAATTCCCAATTTTGCATGGGAGGTTGCATTTCATGCTCCCCTTTCGTCTTCGTTTCAATTTTTTTATTATTTTTTATTTCCTTGAAATTTGTGTCAAGGTCAAAGCTTTGACTTTGACTTTGAGTTTGACGTCAACCTCATTAGTTGAGCTTGAAAATGATGTTGAATGTGACGTAGTCAAAATTCAACGTGGATCACGTCATAGGAAAGGTATCAATGATACCATTGTGAATATTTCATTAGAAATCTGATCTTATTCCACCTAAGCCCTCAATTTTGTGTTGGAAACTATGCACTCTAAAACCTTGATTTGCTTGCAGGGCCCACTAAATGTCATATATTGTGAAAGGTGCCACATCGTCATACTATGTCCAATCAATGCAAATGAAGTATTGATGGAAAGGTTTTTCCAATTACTCCAACAACATGGGGATGAAATTTGTGATAAGGATGGTAATCACTACTTTGACTGCCCTGAAACTCTGTCATGTCAGTTGGTTAGACCATGTAGCCTCAACCATTTCATATATTTGTGACAACAATAATTGGGTCTTTTGATATAGAAACGAGGAAAATGAGGCATCGTTGGAAAGGCCTCTGAGTCTACTACAACATAGAATCCTTAGTTTTCTGATTCTAATCCTATCAACAACAAATTTTTAACCTTGAACCTTTTGTTACCAACTTGGCCTCTGAAATTAGTCATGAATTTGTGAAGGCTCATTCTCACCAACCAAGGGTTGAAACCAGGCATGTGATATACGGTTTGAAATATTTCAAACTTACCTACATCACCTCTAGGCCTGATTTTCCTTTCAATTTATATATCAAAACTTAAACTAACCATGAAGTCACAACTATGGAGTTTTTCCATTTAGGAGATGTGCAATTTGTTCCCTTCATAGACTGTTCATACAAAATCGGAATCAGGAACATGATATGCCATTAGAAATCTTATAATGATCCATATTGGGTGAAGCCAATGTATTTTCCACATCATGAACGTATTTCATTTTATTCTTTGTGAAATACCTTGTTCTCATGGGACCCACCCAGTGACCAGCGAAAGGGGACAACATTGAAATTTTTGTAAATTGAGCCCTCAATTCATGAAATATGAACTAAGAATCCTTGACATAGGTAATTTAGATATGGGAGGGCTTCAAAACTAAAAACCAATCCCATGAAATCCTCCTATAGGGGAAAATATCATGGTTCTGAGACAAATTGAACAAGGTCAGAATGAGCTCGCCTGGGTGTCGTTAAGATGTTGATGGACATAACGATATTGATGACTATTATGAATATGTCCAATAGGTTATAGTAGGCTAGGGAACACTATTAATTTGAAATACATTTATCCCTACTATCCCTCAAATTGATACTGGAGGCACTGACCCAAATTACTATGACACCCCTTAATTGATTTCAACTAAGACCAAGTGACTTGAAATTGATGTCTAATACTCTTCTAGTGTATGATAAGTCACTATGTGGTTATATGAGACCCATGAATGAAACCCACTGATACTCTTTAATGGGAAAGGGTTGTAGTAACTATGACTCCTACCACTATATTTGACTAGAACCGGAGCTTAATGGGATGTTAAGGGAAATATTCAAGACAACTTGTGAATAAATGAAAGTGATAAACATAATTTTAAGCCAAAGAATATTTTTGGGTCAAAATTCTTGGTGTCGGAGGGGAAATTCCTTCTAAGGCATGTATAACAATGGGACCATCCATGTGACAAGCAAGAATACTCGATAGAAAGTTATATTTTTTAATTAACCTAGGTGGGTGAGGGGGGGGATTCAACTGTAGTATGAGGATCATTTTTCACATTAGGGATAAACAATTTCCTCAGGCTCGGACTTACTTCCGACTTCTTTGAAGACCGAATATCGATTGTACATTGTTTTCCTTGATGCAGGATCTCAGAGCTTGTATCCTTTCTTTCCTTCTTTGTATCCAATGAAAATACATTTGATTTCCTTCTTCTCTAGCTTGCTCCTATTTTCCTTGGGAACTTGCACAAATGCAGCACAGCCAAATACTTTGAGATTTGAAACCGAAGGCTTCTTACCTAACCATACCTCATGTGGAGTCATGTCGACTAGCATCGACGAAGGAGACATATTCAATATATATTTTTCATTGTCGACTACGTTCGCCCAGAATTCTTGTGTGAGCCCAGCACCACTGAGCATGCTCATTGCCTTGTCCATCAATGTTATGTTCATTCTCTTGGAAACTCCATTTTTTTGTGGGGTATATGGTGTGGTATTTGTGTGTGCTATGCCACACTACTTGCAGATCTAATCAAATTATTTTCCATAGAACTCACCACCATTGTCAGTCCTCAACACCTTAATCTTATTATCTGTATGGTTTTCTACAAGAGATTTAAACTCTTTGAATTTCTTGAAAACCTTTGATTTATTCCTCAGGAAATATATCCATGTCTTCCTGGAAAAATCATCTATGAAGGAGACATAATACATGGATCCACCAAGTGAAGGCATTGTAACAGGGCCCAAACACATCATTATGAATTGGCTCTATAATCCCATTTTCCCTTGTCACTCTAGATGGGAACCTCACCCTACTTTGTTTTCCATATATACAATGTTCACAAAAGTCGACTTCTAAATTAAATTCAGGAAAGTCTTCAACCATACATTTGGTATACATAGCTCGAAGTCCTTTTTCTCCTATGTGTCCCATATTCTTGTGCCATAGCATGGTTAGGTCAACTTTATGATTACTTGTCAATTTGTTTTGAATCGACTCAACCTGAGTCGAGTCAAGCCAGATCGAATTCGATTCAACTTCAAGAACAACGATGTTGTTGCATCCAGTCGAGTCAATAGTCCCTAGTAACTTGTATAGGGTTATAATCCAAACTCCTTTCATTAATACCATTACACCTCTGACCTTCTTGCATGAATCCTTCTAAAATAGAGTGTGCACCCTTGCATCACTCATCTTTCTAACAGATATCAGGTTTCTTTCCAAACCCAGAATGTGTAGCACACCTGGAAGGGTTCTACTCCTCCCATCCTGTAGTATCAGTTGAACTCTTCCTCATCCGAAAATTTTGGTTTTCAAGTCATCCCACAAGAACACTTCTCCTCCTTCATATCATTCATATTCGCAGAACCATTCTCTATGTGGTGTCATATGATAGGATCCTCCTGATTCGATCAACCAAACATCTTGATCTAATTGTGTACCAGTCGATGCTAGGTACACTTCACCTCCCTTATTTGGAGTCATCTTTCTCTCAGTCGACTGCTTCTCATTGGATCTTATACTGATTTCCATTTCCTTCTACTTGCAGTCCCTTTTGTAATGCCCAGCTTTACCACATTTCTAGCATGTTCTTGTCGATTGAATAGGGGATTTAGATCTACCCTTCGACTTAGACTTTCTATTGGTCGACCTCTCACCACTAAAGCTTCTTTGGTTGATCCTTCCATGTTCTTTGTTCTCATTTCTTATGACAATAGAGATGCAACAAAATCTTCTAGCGCTAATGTGGTTGTATTAATCCCTATAGTCATGACTAAGCTATCCCAGGATTCTGAAAAAAAACATAATAGGATAATAAATTTCTCCTCCTCGGTGATTTTAGTATCCACAAAAGATAATTGGATTATAATGGTATTAAACGCATTTAAATTTTCAGTCACCAAACTGCCATCACTCATCCTTACAAGATACATTTTCTTTCTGAGAAACAACTTATTTACCAGGGATTTCGACTGGTACAATCTCCCCAACTTGTCCTAGGGTTTCTTGGTTGAATCTTCACCTAATACATTCAGCAGTATCGAATCTGCAAGACAAATTCGAATTGTACTCCTTTCTCTTCTCTCGCATTTCTCCCATTATTCCATCGACACACCTATTGGCATGGTACCTGGATAGACATTTTTTCCATTGTTCTCGATCTACAAGGAGATATTCAACTTTAAGCTTCCAAAGCTCAAAATTCTAGCCATTGAATTTTTCGATCTCTATTCTTGAGTTGCTCACCATTCTTTAACACAATTCTTTAAATATTTCTAACATATGTATCTTACTGAACCTAGAATTTAGCTCAGATCCAAGGTTGCTAAGCCAAGATCTGATACCACATGTTAGGAAATGAGACACACTTCCACACTAAACCTATCAAAGGAGAGGAAGAAATATATAATCAAGAAAGTAAATGACAAAGAAAACACATAGTACACAGATATTTTAACCTGGAAACCCAAACCAGGAAAACCAGCATTCATTGATCATTCTCCTATCTTGTTGTCTTATTCATTCAGAATAAAAGGTTACGTGTCTAACCTTTGTCCACACCTAAAACACAATCGATGGCATACCCTCTTGCTTTACCCAAGAACAACCTTGTAGCCAATTTGTCTTACATCTGCATGACATCAACCTCTACGATTATAGACTCGTGGTGATTATCCATTCATCATCTAAAGATTGATTACAACACAGCTTCTTTCTAGGATTTATTTTGTCAAAACCCTAAATAAAAGGCACCCAAAAACAGTTACATATCCATGCAGATCATTGGCTACAAATCCTACAAATCTCGGGATTCTGTTACATTCGACTACCAAGTCATATTACCATTCGACTATCAGTTGGACTTCATTTGGTCTTCAGTCAGTTGCCACATGACCACTATCGACCTCTTATCGGTTGACCTCTTCGACTTTTTGTCGATGTATTTACCATGTTGAACCACCTCGACCTTCAACTTCGACTTTACCCAATCGACTCACCTCTACCTTCTACTTTATGTCGTTCCACCTCGACTGGACTTTCACTGCAAAGAATATAACAACCCAACACAAAGTACTTGGCCTTCCTCATTTGATTACATCATCATGATTATGTGGAACTCTTACCTACATGACCATATGGTTCCACGTCACTCTTCATATGGTCACTCACTAAGATTCACATTTCTTGAGGCAAATCTCCCCTCTTTTACGTATTGCACCAGATTATTTTCCCACGATACATCTGGTCACATCTCACAAAATTTTCCATCTTGCAATGTGTCACACCATAAAATTTTATAGTACGACATATCACACCTCAAATTTTTTATTTCTTGTGACACCCTTATCACATCACACTATTATTATTGTCCTTATGACACATTTTTCCTTATCTATCATGTCACCAGAAAGTTGCTTCTTTGTGGTGTATTTTTCCTTGGAAAAAAATTCACAATGCGACATATCACATATGAGAACATTTTCCTTCATGTGATAAAGGAATCTGTTGTTCCTTATTGCATCACAAGAAATTTTTTATTCTTGTGATGTATCACACCTTCATAATCTTTTCTATGTCTTCTTCCCTTATTTCTTCATCACATCACCGAAAACTTTTGCTCCTTATGATGTGTCGCACCATAAAGTTTTATGGTGTAACATATCGCACATGGAAAAATCTTCCCTCTCATGATAAAGGGAACTTTAGTCTCTTATCATGCCATAGGAACTTTCCTTCCCTCGCAATAATTACAAGAACTTTCCATTTCTTGTGATATATCATATAACAAGAACTTCTATCTTTGTGTGATGCTTTCTTCCTTTTTTATTAATTCTTAGGCCTCATATAGATTACCACGGCCCTAAAATGTTATTCTCTTTGTGGTGTGTTGCACCAACTTTATCTTGGTGTGATACACCACATCACACCAAGTTTACATTTCTTGTGATGATCCTTACATGCGTTCCTCCATCTCATTCATTTTTGGAATCTTTTTCTATATCGTAAGAATATTTTCTTTGTGTGATACACTTTGTATCGCATGAATTTTATCTTCATGTGATATACACCATATCACATGAAAACTACTTCCATGTGATTTGCAAACTTCCTTCAAGATTGCCTTAGGAAAATTTCCAGGTTTCTTTCCCAAGAAAGAACTAAGTATTTTTCCCAAGTTAAGCTGAGGAGGAAAACACCTGCAAAAGGCATTCCTCTAACTTCTATAAGGTAATAATTTTCTTATTCTGAGATCCCAAAAATATTAACAATATCATTCATAGAGATATGATATTCCTTAATAGAGGAAGGTTAAGCTTCCAAGTTCCATCTTTGTAACGTACCCAACGCCCAACTGAGCAACATTATGTGCGGAAACTCATTAAATTATTAATATTTACTGCTAATCAAATTTGTGTAGCTTACTAGCCGCAGATCACACACATATTTGACCATTTGACTAATACTAAAATTATAAATGCATCTAACAACATATATTAAACATGAATACAATTGTTCAAGCAACAACAAACATACATCATTCATATAAATTATTTACATAGTGTAATTTAACTTAAGAACAAAACGGAAACACTTATATGTTAATGATTAACCAACTGGATGCAAACGAAGGATGAACCTCCTAGCCATAGTCATTGATGATCATTTTCTCTCATCATAAATCCACCCCCGAGCTGAGGCTATGATTCCAAAAGGATATTCGGCCCACTAGCTATCCACTCTCCACACAGATCAGCCCCAAACCCAGGTCCTAGTCTCACAGCAATTTCAAACCTACAGCTCTCTTTTTTCCCCACAACCTGCACCACCCAAGGAATGTACCCCCTTCACTACTCACAATCCCTCGGGTTGTACCATTTTTTTATCAAGGACACTAGTGCATTTGATTGGCCAGGAATCACTCAGCTGGGAACTCTAGGAATTCTCATATGTTTCATGTTTTTTCACAACAACCTTCAAAAGGATCTGAGATATTTCCTCAACAGGAAATCGCACCATAGGATTACAACCCAATTTACTGGCACACAATTCTCTATCTCAGCATAAAAACATAGCCAAACAATGGTTTCCTTCAAGTATACCATGGTTGGTCCTCTTCCTAGCCCCCTTTCCTTTCTTTGCTACCCAAAATCTGTATGTAAAAATTGTCCCCTATTCTGCATATGAATTTCCTCTTCTTCCTTGCTTGCTTGACTCACACTCTTCTCAAGGATGATTGTACCTCAGCCCATTCTCTCCAATAACTATGGGATGTGACCACTCACACCCACCCTCTTACATGATTTTAATGAATGGCCTCTCATACACTCAATCAGTAAATAGAAGGTTATACACAAAGATAATAATTTCAGGAATGTGGGTTGGATTAATACCCATGAATAATTCCCCCTTGGACCCCTCTCTCTTGTGTAATCATATCCCCCCATTGTTATTCATATCTTTTTTATTACAGCCAGTGATTGTTCCTTTTATTAATTATTTCAATGTTCATAATATGAAATTCGGCCCCCAGCCACATTAAATCAATATAGGCTCTTCTCCCAAATATATCGGCTCACCAGCCTAATTCACATTTATGCAATTACATTATAATTCACAGGGATGTTACATCCCCTCCCCATTATGTTTTCACTGTCCTTAGTGCAAAACACCCTACAGGTGTAATTTCATTTTACAATTCTGTCTCCCCGGCCAATAATCAGCATATAAGCTCTCTGGCCTAAAATCACACAGGCATTCCATCTTAAACAAATTACATAGACACTCTGGCCTCAATACCATAGATACATAGGCACATCTGGCCCCCAAAATCACAATACAAAGGCACCCTGGCCCGAAACATATATATAAGCCACTGGCATTCTCCTACAACTATCCTAATTTCCACCATATATCTCCCTCTTGACCTTTCCAACCAAAGGAATGCACCATTCATTTATAAGGGATAGTCCAAGGGGTGTTCCATTTGTTTATTAGGGTCTCTCTGGCACATGTAACTAGCAATATCCCTACTAGGAACTCAAGGGACTTGTTGCTATGAAGAATATCAGTAAAATAACCAGCAACAACCTTGTTTTTGTAGTGTGACTCGCACAAGAGTGCACTCTTCAGGCCT
>JASDQU010010386.1:95544-108227 GCA_032191745.1 Picea mariana | reverse complement strand
CCTCAATGATTTCCATAGTGGTGCTTGTAGAGGGAATTTGTTTGGAATTTCCATTGCCTATAAAGTTGTTTGTGTGTGTTATTTTTGTCCCACTCCGTTTCATGAATGTATTCATGTAGTTAATGAGTGTACTAAATTCTAGGTGTTCACATAGAAAGCGTGAGCCCCACTGGCTCCCTTACACCTAGTCATCACAACCGATCCCTTATACAAGTGGGGTATCAAATTTATGACATGAAATCCACCATTTTGAAATGGTAATAAGTACATAGTCGTGCTTATTGACTACTTCACCAAATGGGCTGAAGCCATGCCCACTTTCAAAAATACGACCGATATAGCTGGACACTTAATTTTTAATAATGTCATCACTCACTTCAGGGTCCCCCAACAATTAGTCTCAGATCATGAAAAACATTTTGAAAATGAAGTGTTCAAAGAGTTATCCTCTCGCCTTGGCTTCGGTCATGAGTTTTCTTCCCCATACTACCCATAGTCCAATCGTTAGGTCAAGGCTCTCAATAAAGTCCTCAAGACTATGTTGCAATGGACAATGAACAAACACATAACCAATTGACATCACATGCTCTTTTCAATACTCGAGTCATATCGAATGGCAATAAAAAATTCCATGGGATTTACCCCCTTTCACCTTATCTATGGGGTGGAAGTAGTCCTACTCATGGAGTGAAAAATAACAACACTCCAAATAACAGTTGAACTACTACTTGACACCACCTTCATGGAACAATGGATTATTGCATCATAGACCATCAATGAATATTGATGTTCCTAGTGACAACATCACGAGGACATCAAAAGGTACTCAAAAGCCACTTTTGATCGCCAAGTCCACCCTCATTCCTTCAATGAAGGTGACCTTTTCCTATCTTATGATATCACCCATGATACCTTAGGCCACAAAATATACGAATCTCTTCGGTGAAGTCCTTTCATTGTCAAAAATTTCCTTACAAGGGGGTCATACATACTTTCTCATCCTGAAGGTGATGATCTCAAGGACCTTGTCAATGGGTTATACTAGAAGAGGTTCTACCCTTGAGTAACCACTCTACTCTAGACCACCTCCATGTGCATATTTTTCTGTATTGAAAAGTTGGTAGATTTTTTAGTCTTTTATACATGTACATCCCATTTCTTTCACATTTTTGATTAGATGTCCTTTTTTTCTTTACTGGATGAATTGTACACTAGAATATCACATTGGTTTCGCTGACGATGCTAGTTGATGGAATCAAAATATTTCTTCTACAACTTATGCCGTTCATTCACCATCACACATATTTCTTCAATCAAGTGGCGTGTTCTTAGGTCCAGCTACCAATAACCAAGTAGAGTATGTTGTTGTGATTGTCCTTTTGGCTAATGCTACTCAACTTCACATTCACCACTTCAGTGTATTCTTGGATTCCCAACTTGTCATATTACAGCTACCAATAACCAAGTAGAGTATGTTGTTGTGATTGTCCTTTTGGCTAATGCTACTCAACTTCACATTCACCACTTCAGTGTATTCTTGGATTCCCAACTTGTCATATTATAGTTAAATAATATTTTTTATCATGTTCGCGACCCTTGCCTATTTAGAAAGTACTTGCAAGTCAAACTTCCATCAAGGAACTTCAAATCCATCACATTCACACTTGTTCCTAGAAGTGAAAATCAGTTTGTAGACAACATTTCATATGAAATTATAGATTGGAATTTGTTGCATTTATTAACATTATTTAGCATGATTTATCTATCTAACATACATGTTATTCTTTCATCATCATATAAAAATCATGCATGGTAAAGCAATCGAATCACATAATCACGCCACTAGATACACAATCACATCATCATCATACATAATAGAGATATGCCAAAATGTTTGTATGTATATATAAATAATTTCAAAATGGGATAAATTGCTACAATTGAGCATATGAAGGCCTATGACGACCTCCAAACCTCCTCATCCAACTAGATCCAGCTGGACTCCCTCACTCCCTAGAGTACCCATTCAAAACAGTGATGGAGGTCTACCAACTGCATCTGGAACCCCACCTCCCACTTGACTACTTGCCCCTCCTTAGCATCCTCCTACTCTTGATGAAATGATCCTTCCTCTGCATCATGGTGGCCTCATCATTTCCTCACTCTCATAGGATATCCTCAACCCACCATTTCCAGATCCCATGTTGGCGCTTGGATGTCCCTCACAATAGGGACCTCTCATCCCCATGGTCCCACATCTACAGTCACAAAATAAATTACCCATAAGTAATGCATAAAATAATAAAAAACCATGAGATAATAATCAAAATCAAACATAAAGTAAAAAACCATATAAGTACTCACCTCATTGATCCCATTCGTCACTCTAGGGAAGTATCATATTTGGATCATGCCGGTAATCCATGCCAACACACAAATACTCAAGGATAATATAGGGCACCTATCTCCACCAATTCTAATACATATGAGTGAAAACCTCCCTAGAATCCCTCCTCCCTCTTGGACAAGGATATCCCCCCATTGCCTCATCTGGCGCTGGGTTGGGCTAACCAACTCCAAATATATCTATGGGTGCAGGAGCACCACCTATTGAAAGAAAAAGAAACAGATTACTGAGCTAAAAGAAAAGTCACCCTCATGTTTCCAAAAACACCTTGTTAGATGCACAAACATGGCCTCCCTCATCAAGAAATATCAAGCATAATGACGACATTGAAGCACACACTCCACAATCATCATTTGAGCACCAATAATCCTCTACGTGCCAATGGATTCATATATTTGTACCACCATCACTGCCACCGATGAGTGGAAAAATATCATATGTGAAAAATTTGGATGGATCCTCCACTCACCTTATATTTACAGGTAAAATACTAGTGCGTCAACATTTGCACAATGGTCCTGCCCTCCATTTGGGGGATCACCTATAACACCTCTCCTTGAATGGAGAGTCCAATCAAGAAGTATAAGTCGACCTCCACTGAAATCTCGAGAATCTGTCCCCTTACCTTAAAGGACCAATGGTTAGGCCTCCAAAAATAAATAAAACATCCCATCAGTTCCTCCTAAGAGTGCAACAATGTACACTCAAAGAATTTGAGAAAGCCATAGTCGGCCAACTCAAATCTCATAGTCGAGTCCACCTGGATTGCTGTGTAGATGGCGTGACAGTTCCTCTCTCACCATTGATAATGATTGGTTGTACTGTTGATATCTACACCAAGAAGTGGGTTAATAAATCTCAATCCATCATCTCAAGAAAAATTCACATGCTCACATTAATCGTGCATTTTGCATGACTGTATCACATAAAAGTCACACATGACATCTCCATGTGATTGTTTATCGGACAATTGCACCATTCACAGGCCTTCCCAAGTTATAGTCATGCAATATACCTATGTTATTGTTATATATACATGAACATTGACCTATGTGACTATCATCTCCATAGTTTCACAACTCAACATGGGTGATCAAGTAACAGTTACATCTCTAGCGGTGTAAATGTGTGCTCCCTTATCGTGCAGTACTGCGCAGACAACATAAATAAAGGTGCATAAATATGCATGGTTGTATTCTGATATCCCACACAGACTATACAACCACCTTTAAAACGGGGTCGTACAGTCCTTTTCATCACCCTAAGCAACAAATTAAATATGCAATTTAAAAGCATGAGTTAGGACCCTTTACCTGACTCTCTTGCCACTAAAATCTGCTCAACATAATGCATGCAGTGGACTCCAAGAATTCATGGGATCCACATGATCATGTGCATCCATGTCACCGCAATTATAAATGAGGTGGTATGGTGGGCCCCACTCCCATTTTATATGACCCTTCCACCATGTTCCTCGAGCCCGTATGGGAGCTCAGAAGCTCCGTTTTCAAGACCGTTTGCATCATTGACATCACCATCTTACCCCCTCTACAATGGTATGGTTCATTCCAAATTTTCAACAAATTCCCCAGGACCCCTTGTCTCATCATCCATTTCACATGTACTCTTAATCAATAGTCACTATTTTTGTTTTACTATGATCCCCTTGTCATATTCATTACTACAAGGTATTTTTCACTTTGGGTATTTGGTTTCAAGTGCACAAGTACTTATCCACATGTTCTCTTTATTTAATTTCATGGTAGTACGATTTATCTTTCCCCTTCAGGTATATACTCCTTCAAACTGGAATGTTAATTACTCCCTCTAAGCACATTACATTCATCAATGTTGTTTCCGACATATGCCTCTAGGAATTCATTTCTTGGTCATACAAAAATTTCCCCCAATTCCACAGGCATTCAATTGTTCTTAACCGATTATCTTCTACCCCATGAGTTGTCTTGAATTTTTTCTCCCCTTTCAAAATGACACTCATGTTATTTTTACCATAGGATGGGATTATGAATAGTTCACATCTCACATAGTGAACATCATACTTCTTCTCATCATTTTGATGGCTTATATCCATAGAATCTCGACTGTTCACACACTTCCGGGTCAGTTATGTTGAATGCAAATTTGAATTTTCATTGGCTGCTCATCTCCCACAAGATCAATTGACCATCTACATTCCAACTCGTCATTCATCAACCTCCATAGAGACTCAACTCAGGGGCCCCTTATCCCCCATATGGTATCAACATTCTCACCTCCCAAGGTCAAGTCGTTTAATCACCGAGGCACCCGTATTTGTGTTTGCACATTCAACCCAATTATTTTTTCATTCATTGGTAATTCTACAAATTTCATATTTTTTATGGGAAGAAAGAATACCTATTCCATCACAAGTTTATGGCTTCATTTCACCTGGCGACAATCCTAGTCTCCCTTGGTCAGAGCATTCACATTGAGTCACCCACACTTTCATAATTCTTGTTTTTTGTAGCACCTCAAGTATCCCAATACCCATCATTGTAATTACAAATGTTACTACCCTTAACTAACTACATATTTGTAGTCATCATACCCTCGGTCCCAATTTGAAAACCATTTACCATATCTGACCGCCCCCCTTTACATTAGATTATTTTCAATTAGTTGGTTTTTTGACTGCTGCCATTTTTAGTGATCAATCATACTCCACCCAAGGGAATTCTTGAGTCCAATTTCTCACAAACCTCATCCTTAATTATCAACAACACATCACTAATACACAATCAATATCTAGTCCATATTTGAGTTGATTTCAAGGGGCACCTTTCCCTTTGCAACCATGGATTGATTCTTGGCGATATCATTACCAATTTTCTAGGAATTTTGTGGTACCTTAGTTCCCATTATCATACAAATGGTGAATTCTAGATGGAACAAGGAGAGTAATCATTTCTCTTTGCTTCCATTTCCCCCCTAATGTTAGACATCAATACATATCCACATTAGGATGGGTCTTACTTTGTGAAAATCATAGTTTCCAGTTCCAGTCAAAGACCCTTGGGGTTGAAATGCCATCAATGACATCAAGTACGAACACCCATCACAATTGTTCAATTTAGGTTCTATGGAAGGTTCTCCTAAAAACATTTCCTTACTATTACCGACACTCTTGAGGGCGATGCAAATTTCCACTTCACCAATTTTCCATCTACAACATCATCAAGTACCCTTTTTACTTCTAAGGCTCAAACAAAATCCCTCAACATTTTGTCTTCTATTCTAATAATTTATATCTATGGCATGAGCATGGGGCATTCCCACCTCATTTGTATAAAGAAATTCTATTCCCCTATATGATTGTGTTTTTTCAGGTGGGTCTTCCTTTTTCCTCCACAACCATCCTTGGTTCCTTGTCCTTTCTCTCTCTCTCTCTCTCTCTCTCTCTCTCTCTCTACCAAGACTCAATGTACACTAAAAATAAACAATGATTTATTTCGACTATATGTCTGCTCTTAACCTCACACATTAGGGGACATATGTTATCACTTAAAAATTGCTCATAGAGCTATACATGTGATCACCAAAGGGGTCATTGATACAATACAACAAAGCACTAATTCATGGCATCAATACACTATACTTAGTAGAGCACCAAAAATATGTAAATTTGATATTTTAACCATCCACACAACTTTTCAGTCTATTTTTTTCATGATCTGTGTGTGTCTGCACATCTGTTTCTTCAAAACCTATGCAGATTTGCATGAAGCAGAATCTCACCAACATTTGGTGCATTAAATGAAAAAATTCCCATTAGAGTACTCATGAGATGAGGTATAGTGAAGTCTCAAGATCTATGCCATTCAAAGATGGTACCTTAAGTGGTTCCATATCTACTAAAAGACATGGTGAACCACATCCAAATGGAACCTCATTCACACTTGCAACCAACTATTATGGAGATTGTAGAAAGCCTATAAATAGAGGCCATGGACATGCATGTAAGACATATAAGTTCATGCATTATTACGCAGGTTGGATGAGTCTTGGAGAACCATATTTCTTAAGATATCATTCTTTCTCCCATAACCCAAAACTTGTGCATTGTTCTCTCCCCCGTGGATAGATTTTTTCACACTTCTTGGTTCAAAGAGAGAGATAAAATTCATAAAGGAACAACAAAGGACCCTCCTAAGGAGGAGAGGAGAGCCCAATTTCTTCTTCCAATCCTCTAAGGTGTATCTCCAAGGCGATAGCCTTGTTAATTGACAATATAGAGTATACTTGCTTCCACATCTTCTTGTTTAATTTTCTTTTTATTGTGTTTATTTATTCACATGCTTGTCTCTTTACTTTATAAATGAAAGTTATTTCTTTATGGAATGGATCTAATAAATTCTTTGTCTATAATTTAACAACATTTACTATAGCAATGGTCTCTTTTTTATCACCCAAGTTACCAAAAATACCAAACAATTGGAAACCAAATTTATGCCAAAATTATGAAATCAATTTTAACTTCAGAGTATGTACACTTTCACAGTTCCTCATAATGTTGTAATAGATTTTTGGATATAAAATGTGTATGGAGTTTTTGAAATTTACAACATTTAAAGTGAACACTCCACTCATCATCAAGGACTATTGAAGTAATGAGGGTTGAAAAGAGTGCAAGCTTTGGGTTATGGGTGCACTCTTCTCAATACTCATTGCTTCAATAGTCCTTGATGATGGGTGGAGTGTCCACTCGAAAAGTTGGAAGTTTCAAAAAATCCGTACATAGTTTATATCCAGAAATTTAATACAACATTATGAAGAATTGTGAAATCCTACATACTCTGATTCTAAACCTCCATGGAGAGGATTGTCTCAAAGAGACCCGGATGTTTGAAAAACGCAGAAAAAATGATGAAAATAGTCGCAAATCTTACCTTCCTTAAGCGTTGTCGAGATTATCAACACTCTTTTCAATCCTCATTGCTTCAACAGTCCCTGATGATGGGTGGAGTGTCCACTTGAAACATTGGATGTTTCAAATATTCCTTATGCATTTTGTATCCATAAATCTAATATAACAATTTTAACTTGTTCATTTCTTTAGCAAACTATGTGCTTCCATAGTAACATGTTTTGCTTCAACAATGACAACTTGTTTTTATTTAATAATGAAAAAAAACATGTGAATAAGGAAACAAAAAATACCATTTAATTGGCCATTTCATTATTCCACAAGAGAGAGGGGTCCAAGGGGGAATTATTCATGGGTATTAATCCAACCCACATTCCTGAAATTATTATCTTTGTGTATAACCTTCTATAAGCTGATTGAGTGTATGAGAGGCCAATAATTAAACTCATGTAAGAGGGTGGTGTGAGTGGTCACATCCCATATTTATTGGAGAGAATGGGATGAGGTACAATCATCCTTGAGAAGAGTGTGAGTCAAGCAAGCAAGGAAGAAGAGGAAATTCATATGCAGAACAAGGGACAATTTTTACATACAAATTTTGGGTAGCAAAGAAGTGAAGAGGGTTGGGAAGAGGACCAACCATGGTATACTTGAAGGAAACCATTTTTTGGCTGTGTTTTTATGCTGAGGTAAAGGCCTGTGTGTCGGTAAATTGGGCTATAATCCTATGGTGCAATTTCTTGTTGAGGAAATATTTCAGAGCCTTGTGAAGGATGTTGTGAGAAAACATGAAACAATTGAGAGTTCCTAGCTGACTGATTTCTGGCCAACCAAATGCACTAGTGGCCTTGATAAATGAATGGTATAGCTCAAGGGACTGTGAGAAATGAAGGGGGTACATTCCTTGGGTGGTGTAGGTTGTGGGGAAAAGAGAGAGTTGGAGGATTGGAACCGTTGTGAGACCGAAACCTGGGTTTGGGGCTACTCTATGTGGAGAGTGGATAGCTAGTGGGTTGAATATCCTTGTGAACTCATAGCCTCACCTTGAGGGTGGATTTTTGAAGAGAGAAAATGATCAGCATTTCCTATGGCTGGGAGGTTCATCCTTCGTTTACAACCAATTAGTTAATCATTAAAAACTAAGTGTTTGTGTTTTGTTCTTATGTTAAGCATTGCCTATGGCTGGGAGGTTCATCCTTCGTTTACAACCAATTAGTTAATCATTAAAAACTAAGTGTTTGTGTTTTGTTCTTATGTTAAATTCCGATGTGTAAATAATTTATATGAATGCTATGTGTTTGTTGTTGCTTGAATAGTTGTATTCATGTTTAATATATGTTTTTAGATGCATTTAGAACTATAGTATCAGTCAAATGGTCAAATATGTGTGTGATCTGCGGCTGGTATTGTAGAGGAATTTGATTACCAGTAAAACTTAATAATTTAATGAGTTTACACACATAATGTTGCTCAACTGGGCACTGGGTATGTTACATTATGGTATTATAGCTTCTGGTTCAAACAAAAGGCTTGTATGGGATTGAACTAGAGCGAATTGGTGAAATTCTCTATTGCATATTTTTGTTGTGACATGTTTGGGGAAAAACATCGATTTTAGAGGGAAATCCCCAATTCCGTGAGTGAAATACGAGTTTTAATGACTTTGGATAGTTTGATATGGTTAATGGAGTAGTGTGGTGTAGTTTCAGATTGAAATTTGACCTTGAATGGTCGAAATTCGAGTTATAATGATCGCCTGTAGAATTATAGGAAGCTTGGAGAATCGATGGCTGAGATCATTTTTGATCTCGTGATTGACGACTGGGATTCACTATGATAAGTTTAAAAATCCAAGGATTCGACCATTTGAAAGGTTGATGAGATCAACGACCAAGATTAAATTGGGGGTTGTGAAATGGATTGGTTCGACAGTTGTATTCATCAGGGTTTTGGTTTAAAATTTTCTAAGTGTGAAGTTCGACAATAGAATCCACCAACGACCGATGGTCAGATCAAAGAGTTTGGTAACGTGTTGGAAATTCGCCAAGAGAAATCACCGATGACCGATGGGCGGTTCGATAGAAATGAAAAAGAGTTTGGGTTGGCCATAATACATCTCTGACCGCCAATGGCCGACAGTCGGGGGCCATTCGAATCCGACAAAGTATTTTCAGTTTTCGATGAGTATTGCCGATGGTTGATGGATCAATGGTTAGGAGTCGACTGATTTTAGTGAAGTGTTCAAATCAAGAAAGAGAATTTGTTGATGTGTCGATGGTTCAATGCCAACCGAAGTCGACGATGTGTTCGAGTTGTTCAAGAGAATCGACCAATGGATGATGGGGAAAGGAGGATGATCATGTTATCATCCACATGTCAGGCCATGTCAACATCTATTTTTCATGCCACATCACCCAAGTTGACACCTCAGGATGATGTGTCATGACACGTCAACATCCACGTGTCATGCCACAACAACAACTGCCATGTGAGCCAACATAAGTGGCCGATGGTTGATGGTAAAATCAATCAATTTGGGAAAGCGTTTGACAATCATTGGGGATCTCCGATAACCGATAGGTCGATGGTCAGGCATTGAGTTTTTATTTCACCAACAAATATCGCCGACGACTGATTTAAGAGTTGTTTGAAAATCAAGTGATAGGGAATTGGACTGACGACTGACGGTCGGATCGGTAGCTTTGGAAAAACGTTTTGTGCATCTGAAGTATGATACCAATCGACGATGGATGACAAGGAAAGATAAACGGTTACTCTGTATCACGATTTGAGATCTGCGATTGAGATTTAAAGAACTGTTATAATGGTAAAACAATGAATTTTGTGTGAAATTTTCATATTTTAGAAGGTCATTAACTTGCAGAGCATTTTTGAGGCCCTTAACGACATTTTTAGCAAGTAAAAACCTACAAGAATATAGTGTACCCTCTATCTATACAATGAAAATAAAATAACTTGAAGAGAGCTATCCAATGAGCTAAACGGTTTGCGAAACTGAGCTCGTATGAGAAAGTTACAACTAAAACAATGGGGGTAAAATTTTTGCACCAATATTACTTCCAGAGGGTATGAATCTATGCTCAGAAGTCCATTTGGGGAACATGAGCAATCGATGGAAATATTATGACCCATAGAAGCTAGGTGGAGTCATATTTTTGTTATGGGTACTTGAAAACATGCAAGAAGAGAAATAAGACACCTGTAGCATACATGAGTAAATTGAGTAAAACATCCTAAACTTCTCCAGACCATAACCTTCAGCTCAGAGCTCGGATTTGAGAAAACAAATAGTCGTTGGGAAGGTATCGAGGAGAAGAAGACATATTTAAACCCAAAATTTTTATTTGGGCAATTGAATTTCTCATAAATTAATAAATAGATTCTTGTAGCAGTAAAAAAGTGGAATTGCAACATGTAGTTGTTGTAACTTTTTGCTTAGAATTCAGATTGAGGCATGAGTACATTCGTTGGGAAGCTATTTTGGGGAAGAATGCATCAAGAAAATAAAAATTTGAATTGGTGAAATGTGTCCTTCATAAATTGATGAAGAAATAACCTATATTTTATATGATGAAATGTTTTATGCTATGCATATTTCTAACATATTTCTTGCAGAATTAGAGGTACAAAAAGAAACTTTAGTTACTATATGAAGACTGGAGTCATGGAAGATGCTCAAGGATCTTACAACCATGAGGAAGAGATCAGAGATATCCATGTCAACATGGGGAATGTTGAGACAAAGTCAAATAGAATAAGAGATAGGCAAGATCCTGTCACTATGAGAATTCGGTTGAGGTAATAAAGAGCTACATGGAAAGTAATGAAAAATTGAATTGAATTCCATGAACCATGTAATTACTTGATGTGAAGATTTTTCCAAATGGTTTCAAAGTTTGGAGAAACCTTCCCAATGATAGAGGTGAGTGTTAAAGGTTATTGTTGTGTAATTAAGAGTGTATATGCTTAGGATAGTACCTATGCATAAGCCTAGAGGCACACTTGAAGAGCAATATCTTGACAAAAGAGAGGCTAAGCTTACTAACAAGGCATTGTCATTAAGCAGAAGAGCACTTTACAAAGAGTGTTGTGTGAAAAGGATTTATAGAAAGAGGATAAGATTACACATCTAAGAATTGTGTGGGTCTGTTCTAAATTAATTCCAGGGTCCATTGGATAGGAAAGAGGTCAAGAATGTGCAAATGGCTAAAGCATCAAAGAAATGCAAATGAAAGTGCAGGGAAGGTGTTGCAAGGTTTTCAAGGGTCTAAATAAAAAAAAATGAATATTAGTATTCAAATGCTATAGAGATTGACTGGATTGCAAAGGAAGGTCAATAGTTATTTTCACATAGGGTATGAACCCAACAAGAAAAGATTGTCATTGCATGCACAAGAAGCAAGTAGGAATCCATAACCTTGAAGATAGAAATATAGTAAAGGAAAAAAATCTTGTTGCAAGATAAGGAGAAAGGATATCATGAGATGAGGTGTGACTTAGGGCTGGATCAATCATCTCTACAAGAAATCATGGGAATGTAGGAAGAAGCAATTGTTATATATGATCTAGCAACTCTTGTCTAAAATTACACAAGCAAGAAAGATGCCTCTATTATTAGAGTGCGCAACAAAATCAAGGTACAGGTGCAAATGAAAAAGGGTGGCATTTCCATTGGAGTAGGGTGGTCTTGAATGGCCAAAAAGTACTTCACATTGAATCACTCAATGAAGTGAAGAGAGATAATTAATATTGAGCAAAGACATGGGTGGCAAGGAATATTAAAAAGAAGACATGAAAGAATTATTTCAGAATTTTGAAATGCCAATCAATGGTAATGGTATTCCAAGGCCAGTTTGGTCAATAAAATGGGAAGTGGTTAATTATATTGCAGTGTTAATGCTCAAATGGAATAGTGCATGTTATGACAGTATGAATATCGATAATTTATCCAAAAGATGTTGGGACATGATTATTTTCATAAAGTAGTTGCGAGATGGAAACACTAGTGTACCAACTGGTGGCTAGAAATGCAGGATGGCCAAGTGAGGCTTGGATAGCAGGTGTAGAATAGGGGCTAGTGGTGCACAATTGAGAAAAATAGCAACACATAGGGAAACAAGGTTCTACATAAATTCAAAGATAGCAATCTACAATAATAAAGCTAAATAATTAATTAATATGAAATAGATATGCATTGGAGTGCCTGATAGAATTGATGCATGATGCATAGACTAAAGATAAAATGAACGTGCATAAAATATGTATGAAATATCAAATGCTTGGTGCATACCAATGTGCATTTGTGCATGTAGACATGTCTGAACATGTTGGTGGCATGATTATAGACTA
>JASDQU010010386.1:22535-34730 GCA_032191745.1 Picea mariana | reverse complement strand
CTCCCAACCCTTTTATATTTCTGTAAAGATCATGGATAAAATTGCCCATTGTTGCCTCATTGACAGCGGTTCGGGCCCAAGTGTGATGTCAAAGATTATTATGGAAGAGCTAGGCTTGTCTTGTACAAATGAAAATGCCGGGAGCATGCTCTCCTATAATAGTCTACAACAAACAACCATAGGTGAGATTAAGGATGTAACCTTGGTTTTATGCGCTCATCCCGAGATAAGGATAACCCTCAGCATTCAGGTGATTGATATGCTTGTAAGCAATTATTCAATTATCTTGGGGAGAGATTGGCAAGCCCTAACATGTGGATACCTCTCTCTCGATGGGACACATTTATCCGTTCCTCGGAATGGAAAGAATATCATAGTCCTTAGAGAAGGAAGAATTTCACCCTACATAGAGAGTGTTCCGCAATCTAGCGTAAACTATATCGAAGAAGACCTAGGAGTGTATTCCATATTCACTGAAGAGGATAATATTTCTCTAGAGAGAATTGATTTAGAGGATGAATTGTGGCATATGCACTTCGATGGTTCACACTCAAATGAGGGTAACAGGGCTGGTATTATCTTGGTTTCCCCTGCAGGAAAGATTCATAATCTGTCATACAGGTTGGATTTTGCTTGCTCAAACAATGTCATTGAATTCGAAGCTTTGCTGTTAGGCATTGAGAACGCCCTTAATCTTGGTTGTGGTCACCTTTCAGTTTTCGGAAATTCTGAGCTTGTTGTGAACCTGATACGTAAGACATGATTTCCTAGCAACAAGTTGATGGAAAAATATTCCCAAACTGTTTGGGCACTTGTCTCGAATCTCCTATCTTTTAACATCACTCATGTCAGGACGGAGTTGAATTCAACAGCTGATCGATTAGCTGTCTTCACAACCTCTCCTACTCAACAATTTTTGCTTCACTAGCCTGATTGTGCTTTCCAATCTCTGCATCGTCCATACATTTATGAGAATGAAGAATTCTGGAAGGCCATCCTTAACAATGAAAGCAATTGTGCTGCCATTCAAAATGAACCTCTCAAGCATGAAGATATTATATATGTAGAAAATAATAAAATTCTTGAAGGCTTGACTCCTCTCGAGGGTTTGTTTTCCTTGAGTGTTGTAGGCAACAAAGAAAAACAAGAAGAGGAGGCGTTACAGCTGAAGGTGGTTGAAGCCATCTCCATGAAAATTACGACACCTGGATCTTCAACGAACATTAAAATATATATATCCAGGGTTCTGATAAAGAAGAGATGAGGTTTGTTGAGTTACTTAGTGGATTTCAAAAGGTTTTTGCTTGGTTTAATGTGGATCTTCGTGGTTTTGATCCAGGTCTTGTTCAACATATCATGAAACCAGCTAGGCAAAAACAAAGACTTGTTAACTCTGCACTGAAAGAAACCTTTCGTAGGGAGTCGAAGAATTTCTCAAGGACTAAAATATTTTTTTTAGTCCACTCTAAATGGGTTTCCAAATGGGAACCTGCTTCGAAGACCATTGATAATATTAGAACCTGCATTATTCTTCGAACTTTCAGTCAAGCAATTATGAGAAATCCTTTCCCCCCTCTCAACATGAAAAGATTTTTTCAACAGGTTGTGGAGTTACACGTGGAAACCTTACTTGACAGTTTGTTTGGTTACAATAAAACCAAGTTAAAAGGGGCAAATGTTCACAAAACCACTTTTATTACAAATTGCGATACTATGTCTTACAGTTGCCTGCCTTCTGGCATATTTGATACCAGTATCGCCTTAAGAAGGCCTATACACACAACTTTCGATGAATTGGCCAGTCTCCATGGTTATCTTGATGATTTAATCGTATGCATCAAAAGGCTGATAGTTACGTCAGAGTGTCAAGTGTTGGGTCATTTGCAGATTACTTTTGTCTTGGACACTAACTTGGAAATTTTAAAGGAATTACAGAGACAATGGTTTTCTCACAGCACTAACAATCCTTGCTCGAAGTATTGCAAGGGACCAGTGTGAAAAGTTTTTTCACTGATTGGATCTTTCTGTATACTAGTAGCTTAGCTTTGTTTTCAAATTTTTGTGCTTCCTTTTCTGCCTTACGGCGTTTTGATTTCTGCTTTCTAAGTTAGAGTTTTTTTTGTTGCATTTTATTTCTGTCTTTTACTACTGCTGTTTTGATTTCTGCATTATTACTTCTGTTGCGATTTTGTCTTTATCATCTTTTGGTATTTGGTTAGGTTATATTATTGGATCAATTCTGCCACAATGACACTCCTGCAAAACATTGTTAGTCAATAAAAATCAAGCTTGCACAAATTCTATGATCTCTTCGCTAAAGGGCCCTTGAATCTGTTACATATTTTCACTGCTATCTTATGAGGAATTGGTTGTTTCCCGCTTCTTCTTGCCATTTCTTCATCCATAGAGATCTTAAGAGCAAATCTATAAGTATTCCTCTTTCAAGTTAAGGGAATATTACAGTCAAATGATTATGCATACAATGGTAAAACCTCTCATACTTAACACTTTTCATGAGTTATTCCTAAATTCCCAGTCATCTTTCCATTAAATCCGCTCACTTCCCCCTGTTGCATAATCATTCGAGTTACGTATTCTTGACATTACTGTTCTTGGTCCGTGAAGCCATGAGTTCTGAGTTCCAATCTTTTGAAAACAAATTTCCCTGTGGAGTCGCCAGTTTGTTGATGATTGAAAACATCAACATAATTTTGTCCGCAAAGTGTTGCTAAAGCCTATTATTATATAAGACTAAATAATGCTAGTAGGTGGGACCCTCTTGAACTTTTGAAGATTAGGTCTGCTCATTTTTAATGTTATGATGATGTGCTACAAGGGTTTACATGGTTGATGAGAATAAGGTTGTCATTAGTTAAGCTTTGAGATGTTGTTCCTTCATGATACTACAACCTGCTATTCATTTATGGTATTTGTTCTTCTCGCACATGCAGAACAAAATGTTAGTGAAAATTGCGCTCCTAAAAGTTCATAGTCACCCGCCTAATGTCAAAAAACTCAGTTGTGTTTAATAGAAGGGTCTTTGCTCATTTTGATTGGATGCATGGGTATACAAAGCTACCACGGCTTGTTCCGTTGATTGATTTTTTCTACCACGGTGGCGAATTGTTGGTTGGTGTATAGTCATTGATTTTGCACTTATGGTGATTTGGTTGATGGCTGACATTGGTCACGAATGCTTAGGGTTTCTCACATAGGTCGCGTTCAGTATATGGTGTTTTGAAAATGATACATGGGGCATGATAACTATGGTTTCCCTAGGTCCGAATGTTAATCAAACTGGATAACTATAGAAGGCATACCCACAACATCCTTGTGTTGTTGATTGAATAAGCCCAAATGCACACGGTTTTGATTGAATCACGGTGTGACTTAAACGAACCAACCACTTCTTAAAGGGCACAACCTTAGCATGATATGTCGAGTTATTGTCATGATTGGTGTTTGTTGTGATAAGTGGAAATGTTGCATTGTGGGATTTGGTTGGTTGCACTCTGTTCGTAGTACGGATAGTTTGTTTTTATACTCAGTGACACCCTCAGAGTTTTAAGCATGTTATTTATTGAAATTGACCATTGTTGGTGACAATATTGTTGGATATTTGGCTCGGCTTTTAAGTCGCATTAAGATTTTTTGTTTTACAATGGCATGGTTGCATTGATTTGGAAATTTACTCCTGCATAGCCTGTGTCTAAATGATGACTATTGGTCGTATAGCCAATTGTCATTTCAGGCGTGGCATGTGAGGTTTTGATTATTTCGATATTTCTACCACACACACACACACACACACATATATTACGGATCTCGATTGGCTCTATTACAAAAATAGTGACTTCATTATCATTTTAGAAACACTACTTTTAAATATAGATGTGGATTGAAGAACTGCATGATAGTGGTGGATGTTAATGATTACATATTGGGAATGGGTGTTGTTGTTGACTGTTATGAAATGCATAATGTAGGGAACATAACCTCTTACAAATTGTGTATAATGCTTACTGTTTTATAATGGCACTGTGTTGGATATTAATGGACAGTGAATTAGACAAATACACATGAATTATGACTCAATCATTTGATTGTTGGTTGATGCATATTTTTCTTACTGCAAAATATGTTATGGATCGCTTGATTAATATCATGAACAGTAAACATTTTTTCCCCTCTCATCATCTCACTTTCCGCTAATTACAAGCCCCTCACATATCCCAGATTCACTTTTTCACTCCCTGTTCTTATATTGATTACAACTAAGAGAATTTTTGTGTTATATTGGTTAAAAGTGGTAGAATTATGTGTGGATTGCAGTGAGGTTTATTGGTTTGCTTACAATTGATTGTTGTTATCATTGAGGAGTAACCATATCTCTCCCCTTTCATTATATCGTATTTTCACTAATTATAAACCCCTCATGTATCCCTGAACATTTTTTCACCTCCCTGCTCGTTGATTAACATTAAAAAAATTTGTATGGATTGGATTGCATGAGCCTGATACATACTGAGCCAAATCTATTTTGTATTTTTAAGAGTTGTCATGCATGGCTATTTAAAAGATTATTTGCTAATAGATTACACACAGGATGAGTTTTTTTTCAGTCGAGGGAGCCATGGCCGAGGAAACAGAGGTAGAGGTAACTAAAACCAAGGCCCGAGAAGGCCCAGGTTCTCTATACATTTTGACGTTGTTTCGGAAGAGCTTGGCCAAACGTTTCGTGCAGGATTCTTTGATTGGATTGGGCAGGAAATAGTTTGACCTAGGCCCGAAAGGCCTCCTTTCCAAGCCTCACAATGACAGATTGACTTCAGAGATTTTTGACATGTTTTATTTTGGATATATGAGTATTATTTTTGAAATAATTTCAATTTTCATGAGATAAAATTGCCAAAAGTAAATATGTTGATGGGAGGCACAAGGAGGTGTGCTTGCTTAACTAATGGATTATGTTATGATAGTTATGATGGTTATGAAGTAAAGGGAGTCACAAGGGGTCCCACCTACTAGTTATTATTTATTTATGACCCTTATTATAATTATTACTTGTCTCCCTAACTAAAGTTAGTTGAGTCTTTTAATTAACTTAACTAATGAGTTGGTTTAACTACTTCAGCCAATTCTAACCTGTTAAAGGCAAGAGGAAAAGGAGGAAAAAGGGAGGATAGAAGACAAAGCATGCTAAGTTTTTCTCTTTGAGTTTATGTTGAGATAGTTCAGTTTTCATTCATTCATATATTCATCATAGTCTAATTCTCTTTTGTGATAGCAGGGTCTTATTGTAGACAACAATATTCATGGTTGAATCAAATCATTCAGACACTTGTTCTTCAGAGGTGTTGATCTATCTTTGATAGTCTGTGTAGACTTGTCTGTTTGTGAATTAATTTTCATGGCTGATAAAGGATATTGTGCAGAGTCGAGTGGGCAACAATCTGTCGCAAGCTGATCCAGCTTTTAGAGTTCAGTTTTGGTTTTTTTTCGGAGGTCCTTTTGTATGTTCCAACGAGGTTTTCTAAGTTTGACTTTGGTCCAATATTTCTGTGTGAAATTTTGTAAAGACAATGAATCTTTGGTGAATTGGAATGAAATAAATGATTGTTTTATGTCTCATATATCTTGAGTATCATCTTGGTGTCTTTACTTCTATTCTTACATTTATTTCAGCAACTGATATGTTCAGAAAAATACATAAAAAGTGAATTTCCAACAAGCGTTTTTGTTGATAAAAGACTAGCCTAAGCACTTGTAATTAATACTTGTGAGTTAGGATATATATTTTTGTTGGCTATAAACATAGGGTGATATTCTCGTCTACTTTACTTTAGCCAAGTAAAGTCTGAAAATGCTTGAGTAAGATCAATTCATATATTTTCCTCAACACCCTCCTTGTACAATTTTATTCTAGTTTCTCTCTCCATTCTTAGGGTTCAGACTTTGGTTTTTTAATTTAGATAAGTTCTTTACATTTTGTGTCTTGCTTTATATAGGAGCCATTTTCTGCTCCCACATCATCGTATCAATACTATTGTATTAAGCAGTCCCATTGACCTACTTTTGTGGTCTTTTGTTCGACTTTAATAAAAGTATCTTATCTTATCTTCCTTTATGTAATTCACTTATATTCACTAAATTGAATTGGGGAAATTAATTATTTCCTTTTAATTTGGAAAACCCCTAAAGCATTAAACCCAATCCTTCGAAACAAGTAAAATACAATAACCTTGATCAATAAATCCTCTCTTTTTGGTGCAACCTTTTTTTCTCTTAAGCTTGCATGGACCTTTAGTGACTTAAGCCATCTCTTGAGTCATCCCCATACTGGGAAGAGTGGAAAGTAGGTTAGTTGTGACATAATTTGTTAAAATTTTGGAAACTCCATCATTTTCCTATGGTGAGTGACAATCTAGTTTCATGTTTGGTGGTACCCTTTGGGTTGAGCATGCTATCCATGGGTTGGATTTACTCTTCCTTTGGGAATATCCCTACTTCCCCCCTTTTCATTTTTCTTCAGTGTTAGAATTCTTGTCCCAACCTAACTCCCCCTTTTTCCTTCTTGATTCCCTCGTCATCGCTTTTTTTTCCCAAGGAAAAAAACATATTTTTTTATTCAAGAAGAATTTAAAATACATTCCACATGGTGCATGATTCCCTCATCATTTCTATTTGCCAATGTGTCCCCTTTTTCTTCCCAACCAATTCTTTCCAATTTGTGAACCTCTCATCTCCTTGATTTTTCATGGTTCTTCTTGAGTCTGTGTCAGATCCTCTTGGGGAATATGACCTTTTCTTCCTTGTCTTTTGGGGATCATATCTCCTTGCTCTTCACAGTCTTTGTGATTGTTATGTTTCTTGTGTCCAATGTCTCTTTTAATCGACATCGATGTTTCCTAAATAGTTCTCGTACTCGTTGCCCACCTTCTTGTGGGAGCCTTATTTCCTTTGTCTTTGTCTTTTGGATACCGACTTGTGATTTCTACTACAAGCACTCATCCTATCTCAACCTTTCCTTTCGATGCATTTCTTATTCATCCCCAACTCGATCTATTTTTCCTCTTTTTTTGAAGGGAATCCATTGCTGCAACCCGTTGTTATCTATTTCTTCTTTTTGATAGTGTTTTGGGCCTTTTGTATGATGCAGAAACTTGATAGTGTCATTCATATTGGAGTTTTTCACCCTTCACTCATGAAGGTTTTATGGGCATGCTTAAATCTTCCCATCTCTCTTATTGCTTATAGGATTGTACAACTATATTTTGTCATTCCTCCTCTAGGTTCCAACGTGCCTCTTGTGTTTCCCTTGCTTTATTTTTATCTCTTTTGTTTTTCATGGTTGTTTTTGTGGTGTTCATCGAGTGATGTTACAACTTTGGCATCCTCCCTTGACCCATCGCAAACACTCCCTACATGGAGGTGTAGTAAAGGTATCCTCATTTGAGCTCTTAGTATTGCTCAAGGTCCTCACTTGATTTCCATTTAATGTAGTGATGCACTGTTCCTTCTTCAAGTTTTTATAGTAAGATTCATTTCCTCCTTGCCTTTATAGTAATTGAGAATGACTTGTCCCACATCTTTGATAAAGTTATGTAGTCCATTTTTATTAGATATCTTGGAATTGATTTTCATCACAAGCTAAATTGGAATTTTAGTGCTGAAAACATAATCAATGGAGGTTGGAAAGCATATTTTGGTCTTGAGAAAAATTGTAAATATTAGGACTTTTGTTTTGGGAAAAAAAGGTCCTCTTTGTTTCCCTGGTTGCCTTGGTGATTTTGGATGGCTGTGAGGTTTCTGGTTGTATTATCTCTAGGGAAACTTGGAGGAAAATCTAGAAAATCCAAAAGTGATTTATATTAAACAACCTTAAAATTAATTGCAATAGCCCTTATCCTATCCTCCTTTTAGAATCTAGGATTCATCCCATTGAGACTAAGTCTATGATTGGGTACTTAATGTACAAGCACAAGCTATTTAGCATGAAGAATGAAAGGCTTCCTATCATTGCTTCAAACATCAGTAACAATCATTCAAAGTTCAAAAGAGGTTGGAATAAAGATTTAGTCTCTTGGTTAAACCATTGGGTGACAGTGGAGGAGAATGCCCTCTAATATATCAATACTATTAAATGTTGAATTTTTAATGAATTCTCAAGAACATGTAGGTTCTTTTCAATTTAGCATGAACTTGAACCATAAACAATGCAACAACACAATAGCTACAGTAACCAAGATCACAAGAAGAATAACCATGCACAAGACACAAGAAGTTATCATGGGAAAACCCTTCTCAAACAAGGGAAAAACCCAACAATCCTTTTCTATAGAGTCAAGATAAGATCACCCTTACACCACAAACCCTAGCGCACACAGAGGGTGCTCTATGAACAAGAAAGCTAGCGCCTACGAGAAGTGCGCACCAAATTTCAGATCTCCACAATGTGTGTTGTGAGAATGCGATATGATCCACAATGAGGATGTATCTCTCCAATAAATACATAGCCTAACTCATCAATAGATGTGTCTATTGGCACAATAGGGACAACTTAATAATACAATTAATCTTTTACACAATATTAGTTAACTTTGCATGGTGGGCCAACTTGTACCCTTCACAATACAAAATTAGGGTTTCACAATAATCTTACTCTTAGACAATATAGCAAGGGATCTCCCACACATCCTCTAGTGCTTTTCCACTAGGGACAAGTCCACATGTGCTCAACCATAGGGACGTCACTCTCAATAGATTAACTCAACTAAATCCATAGGAGTATGATCTAGAGAGCCATCTCAAGTCGACTCAACTAAGTCCATAGGAGTTTGACAGGAGACCATCTCAAGTCATCTCAACTCAGTCCAGAGGAGCACAACAAGAGACCACACATGTCATCTCAACTCAGTCCAGAGGAGTATGACTCACCCATCACATGGGCGTTCTCACAGATCATCTCAACTCAGTCCAGAGGAGTATGATCTGGAGAATGTCTCATGAAGCTGCAATCATCAACATTAAAAGAACTATCATAACTAAGCGTAAAAAGAAAATGTGGAGTGATAGGGAGATTGACAATAAGAAAAAGTTGAATTACTACAATGAAATCATTAACCCTAAATTAGAAGATCAAAACTATCTCTTTTTTGTTACCAATGCAAGAAAGAAACTAAATATTACAAAGATAAGAACAAGTTTTCACGTTCTTCATAGTAAAACATAGTGTTGGAGAAGACCTAAAACACCTTGTTGTGAAAGAATCTGTAAACTTCGTGAGATGAATAAATTAAAGGATGAAAATCAATTTCTTTGGGAGTGTTTGAATTTTGGCCTACAAAGGCATTAGATAGAGTTTCAAAACATTTGCAATAAAACCAAATTTCATAACTTGCTAAGCCATACAAATCAAATTAAACTCGGAAATTTTATCTCCAAGTTATTTTATCATAGGAACAACATGATAAATCAAGGTAATTAATCTACGTTTATAGGTCCGATAAACCAAAGTTGGTCATAGTGGATGGTAATTATCATCATCATCATCATCATCAATGATCCAAAACCTCTGTTGGATAACATTCTTAATTTTTGCAGCATGTTGCTATTCCTTTTGATTTTCCTATTGAACTCTTGTAGATTCTTTGCACCTGCTTCCGAACACAAGTCTTCTCTCCATCCATTTCCACTTTAGGTAATGTGGTTTCTTGAATAAATATGATATTAGGTTTTGAAGATCAATAAATATGATGGCTTATTTTCTTTGTTAGGACTAATGCCCTTAATTTTCCAAGATACAATCATTATGGTAAAAATAGAAAAAGTCCTTTTAACAAGTGTTAGATTAAGGTTTTCTTAAATTGTTGATTCAAGATACCCGAAGTTTTATAAGCTCTTGGGAAGGTTTGGGGAAATTTTCCCCCTTTTTATAAATCTAAATTAATATGAATTTGACACTCATTTGTGATGTTTAATTGGCTCTCTTCTTGCATTTTTTTAGGCATTTAATTTCCTAAGAGGATCCCTTGTGGGCACTCTTCTCTAATTTGGTCTTGTATTTTTTTCCCTGCTCATGGAACGTTTTCTACTTTCACTTTGGTCTCACTCTTCCTTTTTGTTTCAGGGTTTCGTAGGGTCTGTGGCCATCCATGGCCCTTCCATTTTGTACTCTTGTTTTATTTTGCATGGCTCAGAGTTATGGAGTTGCTTTGTGACTTTCATGGCTTCCATTGTAGCATTTACTACCTCTATTAATGGGGATTTTTGTGCAATAGTCCACATTCACCTCCATTTTCTTAGGTCATTTTCTTGGTTTTCCACCATAAGAGTGGGAACCCACCATTCATGAAGGATAACTATGGGTTCTCACCTACAATACCCCTATTTCATGGCTTAAAACCAATGTTATTAGAACCAGACTAGTTCTAGAAAAATTAGTTGGTCAGATCGGTTCCAGGGCTATATTGGCCTGATTGAATGTTCCATATTGGAAAAGGTTGGTTTTGTACTGAATGAACGGTTCCGTACCAGAGTTGGTCATAAATGTCAAAACTTGTTGGTTCCATACAAAATAGTACAATGAACGATGGGGACCACTTGAACTTTTTTTTTTAAATCAATAAAATAAAAAATGTAAATCACTTAACCTAACCCTAGGCCTCCCCTAATACTGTTTAAATAGGTCCCCACCCTCCATTTGACTCACACAATTCATTTGAGCAATTTAGAATTTTTGAGCTAAGCTTCTTGGGATGATTTAGAGAACCGATTTGAAGAATTTGTTGGGTTGATTTGGAGAGTTTTAGAGCCTCTTTGTTGATGTATTTTGGTTCAGATATGGATTGTTCTTGGTGCTATTTTGATAATATTCACCTTTACTAGCTATATACATGAGAAAATTTGCATATTTGTGTATAATCGTTTGGATTCACATGGATGTACATGGATGCACATGAATATATATATAATTTTTCTGAAATTTGAACATTTTATCTATTTTTTGGTCGATTGGTTTTGTGGTCTGATTTTGTTTCTAGTTTTTGTTTGACTTTTGTTATTGGGGTTGATCAGTTTGATGACCAGTCTGGTTATGATAACATTGCTTAAAACCTAACATTTTTGCACCATTCCAAGCTAGTGCCCTCACTCCCATTTTTTGTCTCCCATGGATTCTTGATTTCACTTAATCTTTGTCACTTTTTCCTATTCCTACCTCATCTTCCCTCACTTCCTCCCATTCCCACCTTTTCTTGGACCCATAGGAAAAAAAAAAATCCATTGATCTCACCTAGAAAATGGGTCAAGGAAACTTTGTTTTTTGATAATTTTTGGGGAATGTGAAATAATCTCTTTTCCTTCTCTCTCTGTTTTACTTTTATGCACTAGAATAGGTAAGGTAGGCTTACATGAATGGAATTGTGAAAATGGACTAGTTTTGTTTCTAATGCAATTGCATATGAAAAATATGTGAAGCATGAAACAACAAGCCCAAATCCAATAAGTTTGATCAACATATGATCCAAATTTGTTCAAGAAAACTCATGATACAACTCTTTAAAATTGAAAACTAACAATTTGATTGTAGATTTCCATAAATGTAAACAAAGAGATATGCTTTGTGTACCATTTTTCAAATTTTCACAAGCATAGAATTCATCATCCAAGAGAAGAATTGAATGGGAATTCCAAGAACAACAAAGAACATAAACACAATATGAATACAAAGATTTATGTGGTGTAAAACTCTTCCAGGGAACATCACCATGAGGATGACCAGAAATGACTTTATTCCCTTTCCATAAATGAAATTGTACATGGAAATACGTGGAAATTTCCCAATGAGGACACTGCTCTAAAACCTTTCCTATTGCTGTACATTTTCTCTCCCTTATTGAATAATTCCTCTAGAACGTATGAACAAGAAGACGATCCCCATATAGTATTTACCCGGTCTTCTTGCAACAATTAGCATTCAAGTGAGATTTAGAACATCAAATGGAATATGTAAACACATCGGTCACACCTCCCACATGGGTGGTGGAAGGTCCAAAATTTGTTGGAATTTCCCATAGATGGGTTTTAATGTAAATTCAGAAATTCTACTTCAACCTTGAGGTTTCATGGATCTATATCATGTGAACTGTTAGCTTTAGGGCTGAATCTGATATATAAATTACAGCCGTATATATT
>JASDQU010010385.1:238553-251532 GCA_032191745.1 Picea mariana | reverse complement strand
TATATATATATATATATTCTCACCACATTTAAAATGTCATCACAACCTTTCTTAACTTGTGCATTCTAACAGTGGCACCACATCTATATAAACATGGGAGGAAAAAAAAATCATCCCTTACCTATGCATCATTTCATCCTACCAAACCTTTCAAAATGTAATTCAGGTATCAATTAATTTTAATGAATGTGCCAACATTCATACCCAATGCACCCTTGCATTGATTTCAAGTTTTCCACACTTTATGATAAGCACTCTTCCATGGTGTGTTGTGTTAGCACTCTGTAAATTTTGTCCGACTGATAGAAAAATGACACAGTTAATTGTTTCAACCTACTATAGAGCTGGGCACTAGCCTACTCAACTCAGAGAGGGCTCTCTCTTGTCACTTGATATTTTCTTTAGAGATCAATGGCTAGATTTGGCTTGTTTGGGGTTTTTTTTATAAAGTCGTTGGCAAGGAAGGGGAGGGACACTTAGGGCTATGGAGTCAAAAATAAATAAACAATAGCAGGTCATTGGAACTATCCAGAGGAAAAATTCTAAATGAGGCAATGAATATGAGTTGCAAATTGAGATTTTGCAGGGTGGAAGAAGAAAAAGGAAAAACAATTAGGCATAACAAAGAATTATTTAAATGAATTCCAAATTAGCTAGGAAGAGAATCACATAGTTTTAAATTTCTTAAGTCGAGAGCATCATCAGATGAACTCCGAACCTTTGACTCTCCAATTTAAACGGAAGAAGATGAAAATGGAATTTTAAAGACACAAGAAATACACACTATGAGAGAAAACATAACTCATATCACAACCATTAGAATCTTTTCATAAAGAGTTCGAAATGCTTCTGCATTGAATATTCAATTTAACTCCAGGAAATTATACAGTCCTCCTGCTACGAGGGTAGGCCCCTATCCGATTAGTCCTCTTTTCATTTATCTTTGGAATAATATATATAGGTAGATTACATCCAGGATTCAAAACGAATCAAATTCCCTACAGTTCTAAAAATAGACATCAATTAGAAAAAAGGAGTAACGTGTAACAACTGTACTCCTATTTTATAGGGAACGTTATAGACAAAACTGACATATTCTAGATTTTCGCTTTGACCGCCACATGTCTATATCATTACAAAATTCTATGAAACATACTCAATTTAGTTTGAGAACTATTTCAGATTAGCGATTTCTTCCTTTAAAGTGTCAAGCCACGTTGGTTGGTTTTCTCCAACGCTCTCAATCACCTCAACTTTAACATCTATCTTCTGTCTCTTGCTCCTTTTCCTCTTGACAACTCGCATGTGATTCTCATTGGCATATCTGTTGATGATTAAATCCTTCATGATGGGATTTAATTTGACCTCTTTGTCTTCCTCCGGCTCTTCTGCAGGCTTTGTATGAAGTTTCGTTGCTAATACCCGAGCAACCAACTTCCTTTCTTCTTCAATGATGAATCTGCCATATTAGTTGAAAATTATGGTTCATTGGAGGCCACTAGGTATGATTTATCCATTTTTCCCGATTTTGCAGAAAACACAAGCTTATCTCCCTTAATTGTACATAAATCAGGAAGCTGATCTGGTTTGTAATTACCCTGTCCAGGAATGAAGCGTCGATTTCCCAAAACAAAGTAATGTCATCCATATTTTGAGAGACGGTAGTCATAGAGTTCCAATCGTGAATTACTAACAAAAGTACTTACAGGTACTATGACCTGTCACGCTCGGCCAATCTATTCTGAATGATGAGCCTTCAAATTAGTTATCTGGCGGTGCTCACCTGGCATCGCATGGATGAAAAGTACTCAAAAAAGTGGCATGAAGTGATTTGACCGGCCATCCCTTTCCCCATGTGATCCCCAGATTTGACATATATCAATGATTGTTTGACATGTGACATCGGGGTGGACTGGGGTGGTTTCAGGATTACCCGCTTTTTCCCTTGATATGTCTCTAGTGGCACCACATACCGTTGGAACAAAACCATGGTATTCTTATTGGCCCGCCTCCAGGATATTACAACGCTCATGATCACAGCCTGTCAGGCCCCATCTACTTCACCTTTCCTCTATATTTAGCCCTGTCTACCGGAAGTGGCTTTGTCCGCTAGTTTGATGTTCCTCCATACTGACTTAGCCTCTTGCTAAGTTCCGAGGCTGGGTCTCCAAAATAAAATTTTACAATGATAACATGGGCTCCAACTGGGGATGCTACCCTCCCTGCGAGGTAGAAAATAACATCAGATCCTGTACCTTATCCATTGGGATTCTCTCATAACAGGTGTGTGCCATGCTCTGACCTAGATATTGAACGCTAGATATACTGCTAAAATTTAACTGAATACTTTATTTGGGAATCTAAACTTGAAAATGCTTGATCATCAAGATTATTCGCACCTACCTACCCTAACTGCTGAAGCAAAATGCCATTCATGTGAAATGAAAGTGCCGATGCAACGATGCCAACATTTTATCCAGCGTTTGTTTTCCTTGCACTTGCTTGCTCTAAAGCCCTTTTACTGATAGTTCATTTAAAAATTCATCCAAAAATCCAAATTTCAAAAAATTAAAAACGTTTGTACCATTTATTGCCTCCAACAAAATTTCAAATGGATCCTCTAAAACATGCACAAAACAACAATCATGTTTCACCCCTTCTACTGCATTCTTGTTTTCATGTGATTTAACCTGTTGATTGCCACCAAGAGGCTGAAAAATCTGCAGAGACTGCTGGAAATAATAATCTTCTGAGTCAGATGAGAGTGCTAACTGAAATGAAGCTTCTGGTGTAAAGCAATCCATATCTAATATCGACATTGATTTGTTTTCCTTTTTATTCTTAAGCTCACAACCCATTGATGCAGGAGCATCGTCAACAAGCACGCATGGCAGGACAACTCGACGCCTGGGAATCATTTAGAGATCTCGAATGCCGGGAGCATGGATGATTTTAGGGGCTAAATTTCGCTCATGGGCTAATTCCAAAAACGAGATTCGCTATTTTAAAAATGATTCGCCCAAATTCTATAGGATAAAATTATTTTACCTTAAAAATTGCCAAAATTTTATAAAAACTATATAAAATCCTTAGAAATTTGAATATTTTTACAAAAATATCGCCAAACATTTATAGTTGGCATATGAAGGATTAGTAATATTTGCCAAGGTTTCTACATTTTAAAATAAATTTCCATACTTAAAATCATCCCTGGCCGGGAGTTACTCCGAATCTTTTGGAGCTGATTGGAAAAAAATGGAAGAAGATCAAACACTAAGAAGCTGATGATCACGAGTGATCTAGGAGTTTCACTCCTAGCCTTGAATGTAACCGAACTTAGGTAGCAATTAGTTTTTCATTTCGAGTAGACGAGTAGTCAGGGGGAACCCTAAGGACCCTCTGAGATAAATAGAGGTTTTGTACGCCCAAATGAGGCTGCTGCAAGTTAGTATGAGTTTTTGAGTTTTATTTGCTGTTTGAGAATAACTGTAGCCATTTTTATTTTCTGAATGAATATAATAGAGGAAAATTGATCCAAATGTGTGATGCTGTTACTATTGGTGATTCTCTGTTATTGTGTTTTCATAAATGAATGAATTTCATTATGAATGGATGAAACTATGAATGTTAGTATGAGTTTCAATTGTTTCTCTTCTTTTGAGTGAGTGCAAGGTATGCACACAGAACGCAAGGAGTGCGTGACAGGATCTGTTTCGATTCCAAAGATCAGAAGAGATAGCACAGGATTTTCCCTTTTCAAGGAGTGCAAAGTGATTGCTACAATGCGTGCACAGTCATCCACAAGAACCAAGTCTTGTGTAGGAATCTGCTGCAAAGAGTGCACAGATTTGGAATTCGACTAAGTGTCGAAGGGACTCCATAAGAGTCAAAGTCGGGAAACGCAAAATCTCAACTTGATCACAATCGTTGACCAAAGGAGAAGATCTGGACCATTGATCTAGCGCCATCACGGTTTTAAATATCGGGAGAACGGAGGTAGGGAGACCCCCAAAGTCGTGAAATGTAAAATCCTGACATGATCACATCCGTTGATTGAAGAGAAGATATGGATCGTTGATCTAGCGCCATCGCAGTTTTGGCTATCAGGAGAATGGAGGTAAGGAGACCCCAAGGTCGTGAAACGTGAAATCGTGACTTGATCACAACCGTTGATCAAAGGAATAATCTGGGCCGATGATCTAGTTCCAACGCAATTTTGGCTATCGGGAGAACGGAGGTAGGGAGTCCCCCAGAGTTGCAAAACGCGAAATCGTGAGGCAAATTTCATTCAAGCGCGTGGTCAACTGCTGTGGTCACATTGAAGGAAGATAGGGGAGGATCTAGTAAATGTTAAACTCCCGTCGGTGTTTCATAGGTTGGGAGAATCAGGGTGATTCACATGCAAAGACCCAACACGCGAAATCGCAGAATTCCTTTTGGGCTAGGCTCATGGTCACAGTCAGTGGTCGTGTGAGATAATCTTTTGCTTGGTGCTTGTTCCCACGGTGGAGTTTCTTGAAAAGGACCTATGGACATTTCTTGTAGATTCCAGCGGGGATTTGAAGAGCTGCTACAACTCGAAGATTGAGAAGATACAAAGACCGGAAGGTCAACAGACCTTGCCGAGGTGGGGGCACTGCATCAAGTGGTATCATAGAAAAATTTTTGTTTGAAGACCACAGACAAAAGGAGGACGATGAAGGAATACAGTCTGATACCATCAAGTGGTATCGGAGTTGATTTTCGTCTGTAGATTTCAAGAGAAGGAGAAAAAGGAGACGATAGAACTCGAAGCTACACTCTGCGTGTGATAGACAATCAAAACAATGCCACCGAGGAGATGAGTGGAACAATCTTTAGCCAATCGGGCTGTAGAAATGGAGATGCAAGAACTTTGTGTAATATTAGAGGTGATGGAGGCAATGCAGAGAAGAGCACCTAATGCTAGAGACATCAATGATGCAGAGAGAGAAGAAGTAGAAGTCAAAGAAGCTATAGGAGAGAATGTTGCCGAAGAGTGCTTGCTAAGAGAGGTTGTTAGATTGGGAGCTAGAGCCAAGATAGAGGTCCCAATGTACGAAGGTAATTTGGATGTTGAAGAGCTACTTCATTGGGTAAGAGACATGGATAAATATTTTGACTATGAAGACGTCGATGAGGAGAAAAGGGTGAGGCATGCTATCACTAGACTCAAAGGACATGAAACACTGTGGTGAGATGAACTGTAGGCTGAGAGGAGAATCAAGGGAAAACAAAAGATAAAGAATTGGGACAGAATGGTATCAAAGCTGAAGGAAAAATTCATGCCCAAAGATTACCAGATCAATCTGTTCAGGAAATTGCAGAAATTGAGAGATAAGGGTATGACAGTTAAATAATACATAGAGGAGTTCTACAAGCTGAACATCAGAACTGGACAAAGAGAGAAAGATGAAGAAAAAGTTTCCAGGTATATAAATGGCCTAAGGTATGAAATCTAGGATGAGATCAACATGATGTCAATAAGGACTGTGGAGGATGCTTATCAGTTCGCACTGAAGGCAGAAGAGAATTTGGCCAGAAAACAAAGCCAACGAGGTAGAGGTAGAAGCCCAGTTCCAAACAAAGGCAAGGGAGTTTCCCAAGACAAGGGACAACATCCAAAGATGATATTGAGAAACCACATAGTCACTCGGAAAGAGGAGGAGGTTCCCGAGGAAGACAAGATGGTGGAAGAATTTCTTCCAGAGGAAGAGGAAGAGGCAGAGGAGGAGAAGTGAGATGTTACACATGTGGAAAGGTAGGACATAAGTCTTGGGAATGTCCCGAGAGAAGGAAAGAAGGAGAAGGTGAAGCTCACATTTTGTAAGCACAAAGAAGGAATGTTGAAGCAGAAGGAGCAGAGGATGGAACATCCCTAATGTTGAGAAAAGTTCTCTTAAAACCAGAGGCAAAAGTTGAGAAGCTAGTGCAGAGAAACAATCTCTTCAGGACAACTTGCAAGACTAAGGACAGAGTCTTCAAGGTGATAATTGATAGTGGGAGTACTGACAACTTAGTATCCATAGAGATGGTGGAGAAATTGGAGCTGAAGATAACCGCACATCCGAAGCCATACAAAGTCTCATGGCTGCAAAAAGGACAGTAGGTAATGGTTACTAAACAATGCTTGGTTGAATTTAAAATAGGAGGATATAGAGACGAAATTATATGTGATGTAATTCCCATGGATGTATGCCATATTTTGTTGGGAAGACCATGGCAATTTGACAGGAATGTCATTCATGATGGGATGAAGAATACATACACCTTAGAGAAGAATGGTAGGACACACATGTCGCTACCAATAGAGGAGAAGAAAGAGAAAGAGGAAGCCAACACAAGCATACTTCTCATGAGAGGGAAGGAACTCCTGAGGGAAGTTAAGAAAGGATAGAAGATGCAGTTTGTTGTGGTGAGGAAACCTAGAGTTGTGCTTACAAGTACTTCAATGGATGACTTGTCAGAAGAAATTCAGGAATTGTTGGATAACTTTGCTGACATAATGGTGGATGAGCTGCCTAACTCATTACCACCCATTAGAAGTATCAACCATCATATTGATCTGATACCAGGAGAAATTCTGCCAAACAAAGGAACATACAGACTGACACCTCCAGAGAATGAGGAGGTATAGAACCAAGTCTAGGAATTTTTAGACAAAGGGTTGGTCAGAGAGAGCTTGATTCCATGCACAGTGGAAACTGTGTTGAGTCCAAAGAAAGATGGAGGATGGAGAATGTGTACAGAATCAAGAGCTATTAACAAGATCACCATCAGGTATAGATTTCCTTCTCCAAGAATGGATTATTTAATGGACTGTCTAAGTGGAGAAAACTTCTTTTCTAATATAGATTTGAAAAGTGGATATCACCAGATAAGAATGAGAGACGGTGATGAGTGGAAGATAGCCTTTAAGACAAATGAAGGTTTGTATGAGTGGCTTGTTATGCCATTTGACTTAACGAATGCCCCAAGAACTTTTATGAGATTGATGAATGAAATACTAAAAGATTTCATTGACAAGTTTGTGGTTGTATATCTGGATGATATACTGATCTTTAGCAAGACTAAAGAGGAGTATTTGAGACACCTGACACTAGTGATGAGGAGACTACATCAGGAGAAGTTGCTGATAAATCTGAAGAAGTAATCTTTTATGAAGACATAACTCATTTACTTGGGTTTTGTGATCTCTTCAAATGAACTGAAGATGGATCTAGAGAAGGTGAAAGAAATCAAAGAATTCCCATCACCAAGAAGCATGTTTGAGGTAAGAAGCTTCCATGGATTAGGAAGTTTCTATAGGAAGTTCATCATAGATTTCAGTGGAATTTGTGCACCAATGATGGATATAGTGAAGAAGAAGCACAAGTATTTTAAATGGATAGAGGAGGCTGAGAGGAGCTTCAATATATTAAAGGAGAAAATAACAGAACGACCAATTCTGGTCTTGCCGAATTTTTAAAAGACATTTCAGGTGAGATGTGACGTAAGTGGAGTTGCAATTGGAGCAGTCTTGAGCTAGGACAGTAGATCTGTTGCCTATTTCAATGAGAAGCTGAATGAGACTAAGAGGAAATAATCCACATACGATAAGGAATTTTATGCCATAATTCAAGCCCTGAAGAAGTGGAGACATTACCTTGTCCCACAAGAATTTTTCTTGTATAGTGATAACCAAGCTTTACAATTCATAACCAAATAGGAAAAATTGAATCAGAAGCATGCAAAGTGGATTGATTTTATGCATAATTTTACTTTTGTCATAAAACATATTGCTGGGAATGCTAACAAAGTTGCTGATGCATTGAGCAGGAGATGTTTGATTCTGCAGGAATTTCAGCTGAAGACTTTGGGGTTTGAACACCTTAAGGAAATGTACAGTGATGATCCAGATTTCAAGGAGGCATACAAAGCATGCGCGAATCCTGTGATGAGAGATATGAGCCATTGGGAAGAGTATATGTTTCAAGAGGGATTGCTGTTCAAGGGCAATTAATTATGCATACCAACATGTTCAATGAGGGGCAACCTTTTGAAGGAGAAGCATAGTGGAGGATTGGCTAGACATTTCGGCCATGATAAAATGTTCACATAGTTGAGAAATTCATAATATTGGCTAGTTATGAGAACATAAGTGATGAAATTTGTGAATAGATGTAGAATCTGCCAACATGCAAAAGGTAAATGACAGAACACTGGATTGTATCAACCATTGCCAATACCAGAGAGGCCTTGGGATGCGATAAGAATGGATTTTGTGTTAGGACTACCAAGAATGCAAAGAGGATGTGATTCCATATTTGTGGTGGTGGATATATTTTCAAAGATGCCACACTTTATCCCATGCCAGAAGACCAGTGATACAACACATGTTGCAAATATGTTTTTCAAGGAAGTTGTGAGACTTCACGGCCTTCCCAGAAGCATCGTTTCAGACAGAGACACAAATTTTGTTGGTCATTTTTGGAGAACGTTGTGGAAGAAGTTGGGGATGGATCTGTCCTTCATCTCATATTATAATCCTCATATAGATGGACAGACTGAGGTGGTAAAAAAAAGTTTGTGAAACTTTTTTAGGAGTCTGGTCACTGAGCATCATAACCAGTGGGATCATATTCTGCCACAAGCAAAATTTGCATACAATGACTCACCAAATAGAAGCACTGGAAAAAGACCATTCCATATATTGTATGGAATGCAACCCAGGGGAGTATCTGAGTTGAGATACTTGGGACAGAGTGAGACCAGAAGAGCTGGGGTAGAAGATTTTGCTGCTGAAATGCAGAAGCTCCATAGCCAGATCATAGGACAATTACATAACTCTAGCCAAGAGTACAAGCATAGAGTTGATCAACATCACAAGGAACTTCAATTTGAGGTGGGAGATCAGGTTCTGGCACATCTCAGGAAATAAAGTTTCCCTAGGGGGATGTATAAAAAGTTAAAAATGAAGAAGATAGGACCATGTAAGATCTTGAGGAAGTTTGATGCAAACGCCTATGAGATTGAGTTTCCAGACGATGTGGGCATATCACCCATATTCAACGTTTCAGAACTGTATCCTTACAGGAAGGATGACACATAGGGATCAAAAGATCAAGATAAGATTCATTACGAGAAACAAATGCCTATAGCAGAAAAACCACAGATGGAGAAGATCGTTGATCAAAGAATTGGAAAAAAGACTAGGAGGAAGAATTAATTTGAATATCTGGTCAAATGGAAGGGACGCCCAATATAGGATGCCAGTTGGGAAAATGAAGCTGATATCCAGAAGCATGGAAAGTTAGTGCAGGAGCTCATGGACAAGAGTCCATGAATTTTTGTCCAGGGGGAGTATGATGTAGGAGCATCGTTAGCAAGCATGCGTGGCAGGACAACTCGACGCCTGGGAATCATTTCAGAATCTCAAACGCTGGGAGTTACTGCAAATCTTTTGGAGCTGATTGGAAACAAATGAAAGAAGATCAAACACTTAGAATCTGATGATCACGAGTGATCTGGGAGTTTCACTCCTATCCTTGAATGTAACCGAACTTAGGTAGCAGTTAGGTTTTCGTTTCAAGTAGACGAGTAGTCGGGGGGAACCCTAAGGACCCTCTGAGATAAATAGAGGTTTTTTACACCCAAATGAGGCTGCTACAAGTTAGTATGAGTTTTTGAGTTTTATTTGCTGTTTGAGAATAACTATAGCCATTTTATTTTCTGAATGAATATAATAGAGGAAAATTAATCCAAATGTGTGATGCTGTTACTGTTGGTGATTCTCTGTTATTGTGTTTTCATAAATGAATGAATTTCATTATGAATGGATGAAACTGTGAATGTTAGTATGAGTTTCAATTGTTTCTCTTCTATTGAGTGAGTGCAAGGTATGCACACAGAACGCAAGGAGTGCGTGACGAGATCTGTTTCAATTCTGAATCTCAGAAGAGATAGCATGAGATTTTTCCTTTGCAAGGATTGCAAAGAAAGTGCTACAAGGCATGCACAATCATCTGCAAGAACCAAGTCTTGTGTAGGAATCTGCTGCAAGGAGTGCACAAATTTCTAATTCAACTAAGTGTTGAAGGGAATCTATAAGAGGCAAAGTCGCGAAACACGAAATACTGACTTGATCACATCCATTTATCAAAGGAGAAGATCTGGACCATTGATATATTGACATCGTGGTTTCAGATATCGGGAGAATGGAGGTAGGGATACCCCCAAAGTCGTGAAACGTGAAATCCTGACATGATCACAACCATTGATCAAAGAGAATATCTGGACCGTTGATCTAGTGTCATCGCGGTTTTGGCTATCGGGAGAATGGAGGTAAGGGGACCCCCAAAGTCATGAAACACGAAATCATGACTTGATCACAATCGTTGATCAAAGGAAGAATCTGGGCCATTGATATACTTCCAACGCGATTTTGGCTATCGAGAGAATGAAGGTAGGGAGACCCCCAAAGTCACGAAAAGTGAAATCGCGAGGCACCTTTCATTCAAGCGCATGGTCATTGCCTGTGGTCACATTGAAGGAAGATAGGGGAGGAGCTAGTACATGCTAAACTCCTGTCATGGTTTCAGAGGTTGGGAGAATCAGGGTGATTCACATGCAAAGACCTGACACATGAAATTGTGAAACGCCTTTTGGGTTAGGCTCATGGTCACAGTCAATGGTCGTGTGAGAGAAGCTTGCGCCTCGTGCTTGTTCGCACGATGGATTTTCATGGAAAGGACCTGTGGAAATTTCTTGCAGATTCCAGCGGGGAATCGAAGAACTACTACAACTCAAATATTGAGAAGATCCAGAGACCGGGAGGTCAACAGACCTTGCTAAGGTGGGGGCACTGCATCACCCATCATCAACTGTAGATTCAGACTGTAAATATTTTCCATATAGCATGCCATAGAGTCATGAGACACATGATATACCACTTCTTTTTTAGTAGTTAAAACATAAGGACATGCTTCCTTCACAAGTATCTGTTGTTCTTTCTTTATTTCTTCTGTTGTGAGAACATTTTCAAATGAAATGGTAGAAATAGGTTTGTCTACTCTTCCATGCATATCAACAAAAACATTCATACATCCTCGAATATCTTCAAATATGAAAACCATATTATATGTATCAATGATATCCTCTTGTTCATCAAACAATTCTGATTTGGTTTTATTAACCTTCTGGAAATTTGCTTGAGGATTGTCACTTTTACTTTCAAGTAAATGAATGGAAATAAGTTCCTGTTCATAATCTTCTTGCAAATGTGACAGAATAACAACATGAAATATTTCACAGTATAGAGTTCCCATGGATGTATTTTCAAAACCATGATTTTCAAAAACAACTGCTTCTTTATTATCTTTCTATATTTTTGATTTAAAAGTGGCATACACTGTCTTGTTGCTTTCCTGAAACTCTATGTTAGCTGTTTGTTTACTACTAGAAGTTTCCATATATGCAGTTTCAGAATCCTCCTCTATGTCTAAGACATTTAGGAATTGAACAACCACATCATTCTTAGGGGAAGAAAGACAACTTTGAAACCCTTTTCCTTGCTGAATATCTTCATCAAGTCCAGGAGGAGGAAAATGACTTTTAACAACCATTTCTTGATCATCTTCATCTTCATTTTCAAGCTGGTAGTTGAGCACAGGCTGGGAGTTTGAACTGAAAGAAACTTTAATGTGATCAACCACATGATCATTTAATGTATATGAAGGTTGTTGATCTTTCTTGCTGACAATGATTTTCTCATGTAAAACGGTGCCATGATAGTCAGACTTTCCTGCTTCTTCTGTTATCTCACGATTTTCTTTCAACAATTCAAATTAAGAAAAACATAATGGAAGATGGATTTCATTTGCAAGTCCACTGTACTTTGGATATTCAACATCATATCTGGAAGGTTCATGATCTAGAACATTATTTACATCTTTCTTCAACAATTTGAAAGAAGAAAAACACATTAGCAAGGTTGTTTCCCTTGATTCAAAATCTTCTTCATATCCTGCACATTTTTTCATTCCTCTAGGCTGTCGAACACACTTCTTTTCAGATTCCTCTCTGACCAATGGCTATGCTTCCTTCCCAAACTGTCCAAGCATATTTTCCTTTCTTTCAATGATGATCTTAACATTTTCTTTCAATAATTTAAATGAAGAAAAGCATAAGGGCAAAGAGTTTCTTTTAGCTTATTTATTACCTTCTTCTCTGTAACTGTGATATGAAAGCTGATGGATCTCACTGTACTGCTTAAAAGGAACATTTTCTGATAGAGAACATACAACTAGTTTTTCTAGGAAGTCAACATCATGATCATCATCATATTCATCATATATAGGAAAATCAACAACATCTGTAATGCCATCTAATAGGAAAAAACTTGGAACATCAACATGTTCTTCAACAAGTTGATTTGCAAATTCATCTTCTTGACTATCTACAAATGAATACATAAAACAATTTCCTCCCTACTTATCATGGGATGGATCAGAAGCTAAATAAACACCTCCTCTTTCAACAATTAGAATATAATTTTTTGCAAAATCATTGGCATTAAAAACTTCAAGAGGGCATATGATATTATTAACTCTCTGCTCAAGATTCAAATAAACTATTTTCTATTCATATTCATTGTCATGTTCTTTAGCATCTAACTCCTCATTTCAAATTTGTTTACATGCTTGGATATTGTGTGGAATCTCCTGAGCATCATTAAACATTTGCTGTAAGGACTTAGGTATTCTTTCCATCAGGAAGAAAGACAAATCTGGATGAAGAGTTGTTGTATAATGGAGCATGGCAGCAACTTCAATGGGTTGAATTTATTTGGGAAAGTTGTAATAAATACTGGAAAATCTCCTACTGAAAGTGGAAATAGTCTCATTGCTTTTCCCTTTCGAGGAATAGAATTCTGTAAGCTGTGAGTCTAGAGACTTTTTCTTACCCCAGAACTTCGAAAAAA
>JASDQU010010385.1:219154-229683 GCA_032191745.1 Picea mariana | reverse complement strand
CATTTCCTTTTCTTAACATGGCTTCAACCAAGCCTATTCAATCAAACATACTCATTTATTCATTCATTAGTCTTATATTTATTACATGATGTTTTCAAAATGTAAACCATATATATATATATATATACATATATATAATCTTGTAGCTCACTTCTTAATTCTCAGTAGTTATTAAGGGTGTGACTCTGTCCTCCTCACAAAGTTTTTACACAATTCTTCCACAGGGAATTCCCTCAACATGCAACTTCTATATTGCATGTCCATCACAATCTGTGATGGCCTCAACCTTGAGTTAGCTTTAGTTGTTTACCAAATATTCCATAAGGAATATAAACATGCATCTTTGTCATGCACCTAAATTATGTATCCATACATATTCTAGTTTTGTTAACTTACATCCATGATTTACATAACCATATGCATAATCAAAAGTCTGTGTGTAGCCGCCATGGGTATATTTCACAACCTACATACATCTCTACTTTAAAATTAGTCAACTCATGATTTTTCAAAATCATTCTCATGTGATTCTCAAGGCATAATCATTTGCCTCTTATCTTGAAAATAGACCATCCTTGCTCATTTACTCTTTCATTTATTTATACTAGTCTTTCCTGAGGGAATGGAGTGCATCCCCCTTAAGCTATCATTCAAAACAAAACTTTCATGACTCTTCAAAATGGAGTCAACCATGCATCCATGGTATTCACTTAATGTTGGCAAGTGAAATTATTGCCTTACATATCACTCATCAAGGCATCCATACTGTGACTTTAGTATACATATATCGTTACATCATGCATGTGCATCATTTACACATGGACCTATCAGACTTCCAGATCCTCCTCCAAGGATATTTCTACCATCCTTATGACAAGCCTCATAGGGCTACACAATACTGAGATTCCCTCTCAGTTGTGAGCTTGCAGTCATTCACATGACATCCACATGGAAGTTGAATCAGACATAGTCATAACTATGTTCCCTTTCTATACGATAACAACTAGCAATAAAACACTCTTTCCTCAACCTCCATGGAACATTACCCAACTTATAAATACAATTTGGGCAATTATAACCATGCCCAAGGTAACAAAATCAGCCAATTTAGCTTCCAACTATATCTATATGGCTACCATCCACCATTGGATGTCAATTTGACCCACTGGGCTTCTAGAAGTGCCCAAACACTTCCTTTAACAAATTTAGGATCAACATTCAGTCAACCATTTTATCTTAATTTTAACAATTTAATATCTAATACCATTGGACTATTCCCTTAAAGCCCAAATGCAATTTCGAACTATGTTACTTACTAAGTATCCTAGTTAAGAAATCCATAGTATCTTTAGGGAAAGATTGGTCTTGACCATTACACCTAGAATTCTTCCTTCTGTTTAGCACAGTTAGGGACGGAGGCCACTCTCCTCCTCCCAAAAGAACTCTGGAAAATTAGTTTCCTATCCACCAAGCAAGGGAGGATGCTGTGATTTCTCACTCAATCACTCTATATTTCTACAGCTATGTTTATCAGCTTGATTAGAAAAACCCCGTCCAACAATTCCTATACCCAGAAACAAAATTTGGTTCTCAGTCCACTTTGAAACCCGAGAGATGCGCATGCTCTCACTTTTTAGGGAATGGTCACCAGACTCATTCCTCTGATCATGAGGGATTATACACATATACAAGGTTTAACCCTTGTTGGCACAGGGGCAGACCCAGGGTTCAGCTCCAAGAGCGCACCAACAAGCCCTATGTACTGGCCCTTTTGGCAACACCTGTGAAGCAGATGCAGTCTCACCTGAAGCAGTTATGAGGGTTTGCAGGACAAAGATGTCTACAACCAAGGGGAATATCAAGTGGATCTAACACAAGGGCAACACAACATTCATATATCACTTATCATCTTAGATCTATTTTGCACATCTACTTATCAGATCTAACACAACAATGCAATCATAGTATATCAATGATAGAGACAGAATATCAATCACACACAACACAAATATACGTGGTTCACCCTCTCTCTAGGGCTACGTCTATAGAACTATGCTATCATATATTAAGGTAAAACATACAGTTCTTGTCTGCGCTCTTAGCTAGCAGATCTCTTCTCTTCTCCTCTCTTTCTCTCCCCTCCCTACGCACCCAGCTACAGGGTTGATCTTCACACCCAGTTGAAGATATTACAATACCAGAAGGCTCTCACACTTAGCACTTCTCTCTCACACAAAAATAATCTCTCACAACAATAATACCACTAAATTAACAATAATATCGTACCAAACCAAACTAGGTCCTCATGACCTTTATTTATACATTACGATCACTCACCGATAGCCTTAGGCTGAAACCTAGGTGTCCAAAAACCTAGATACCAAAACCCTAGGTGTCTAAAACCCTAGGTCAAGTTGACCCGTGTTTTCTGGGCTTTGCCAGCCTGTCTTTCCTTTCTTCTCATGCGGTGCTCCAAAGCATCCAATGGTGGTTTTTCCACTTGTTGAATTGTCCACGATCTTTCTTCCTTGTTGATCTGTGATCCTTGATCTCCTCATCCAACAAATTGCTTTCTCGGAATTTGATCCATCTTTTCTACTCTTTTGCTCACTTCGACCCAATAACAGTCTCTGTGTCTTGTGTGAAGTTCACATTTTCCTTTTTCTTCCTTGATCTTCGCTTGCTTCCATACCCAAGGGCCAACAAGCCCCCAACACTCACCTGTGACTCCTCCCGAGGCAATTCAGACTTGAGCTTCCTCTTTTACTTCGACTTTCGACTGCACAGTGTAGCCTCTATGTTCTTCTCTTTTCCTCCTCTCCATCTCTTGTGTAGGCTATCTTTTCTGTGTCTAGCACCCAGTTTCAACTGCACCTAGTACCTAGACCCTTTTCTTCATGATTTTACTGAGAGCTGCGAGGCAGTCGATTGTCATAGTACAACTTCAGCCGGCTCCCATGCACTAATCCTTTCTTCCACTCCCCATTCAGAGTCTTCAATTGTGCAACTCCTCCCTCTGTAACATAAGCGATCTCGTATGTCCCTAGTCAATGTGTTCTGAACTTCCCAGGATGTTTTATGAACTTGTTGTCATATATCAGGACTAGAACACCTTGTTTAAATGCCTTCTTCCTGATGCGCCTGTCATGATAAGCCTTCTCTCTTTCCTTCTGTACTTGTTGATGGAATCCTACAACAAATCTGTCTTCCTCTAGTTCAACCAACTGTGCAAGCCTCTCTTGAACAAAACCAGGGTCATCCATATCTGTAAAAGCAACAATTCTCAGGCTTGGTACCAAATATTCCATTGGAACAACAACTTCAAGACCATATACTAACTTAAAAGGGGTCTGCATTGTTATCTTCTTGCAAGTGGTCCTATAGGCCCATAATACTTCTAGTACTCTTAAATCCCAATCATCCCTGTTCACACTGTAGATCTTGGTTAGTGCTGTTTCCAAAATCTTGTTGAATGCTTCAACTATCCCATTTTCTTGTGGATGGTACGACATTCTCTTCTGATGGTGGACTGCAAATTATTCAGTCAAGGCTTCAACTGTCTTATTGATGAAATGTGTGCCTTTATCACTCATAAGGATCTATGGGCATCCAAACCTGGTTATGATGTCATCAAATATGAAGCACGCAGTTGTAGTTGCACTACAGTCCTTGAATGCTCTTGCTTCAGCCCATCTGGTCAAGTACTCTGTTACTGTAATTATGTACCTTGCTCCTGTATGCTTTCCTGGTGGGTTTATGGGTCCAACGAAATAAATGGCCCATTTATCAAATGCTTGTAGGGTCAATTGTGGTGATAATTTCATTTCATATCTTCTGTAAGGTTTTCCAACTCTTTGGCATACATCGTAGGCTCTGGAGTATTCTTTAGCGTCTCTGTGTAAGGTAGGACACCAAAGGCCAGCTCTGAGAACCTTCTGCGTAGTTGCTTTCCCTACGTAATTTCCTCCTGCGATGCCTTCATGAGCCTCTGTGAGGATCAATGGGTGTTATTCCTCCATAAAACATCTTCTCAATATCTCATCAGGTCCCATCTTGTATAGATGTCCAACTATAAGTGAGAAGTCTGCAGTGCTCACTACTAGCTGTTTCTTCTAAGGAATTGTGTACTCACTAGGTGCCATTCCTGTTGATAGGAACTGGAATATCTCTACGAAGTGGTCATCAATCTTTCTAATGGCCAGTAGTTGTGCATCTGGTAGTGCATCCTCCAAACTAGTAGTGCATACACCATGGATAACCCTTCTCGCTTAGTGGTGGTGTAATTAATTTCAGCAGTTGATAGCTTCCTGCTAGCAAAGGCTAATGGGTGGCAAATATCTCCTTCTCTTGGCTATGCTAACATATCTCCTAAAGAAATGGAAGATGAATTGACATGCACATGAAACGCCTTGGTCCAATCTAGGAAAACTAGAATGGGCGCAGTAACCATTTTCCGTTTCAGTGTGTCGAAGTTCTGCTGGAATTCTTCTGTCCAACTAAACTGACAATATTTCTTCAACAACTTCTCCATGGGTGCTGTAATCTAAGAATATCCCTTAATGAACTTCCTGTAGTATCCTCTGTGTCCCAACAAAATGCGTAACTTTTTAACTGAAGTAGGAGGGGGTAGATCAACTATAATGGCGATCTTGGATGGATCTACCATCAATCCTTGCTTACATACAATATGTCCTAACATAACTCCAAATGGTGAAAATAAAATTCATTTCTTTAGATTCAAAGCAATTTGACACTGCTTTCATTTATCCAACATTAGCCTTAGACATTCAATATGATTTTTCAATAAACTAAAAATAGTCCAATCATCAAAATATGCTTCTAGAAATTTATGTAGAAATTCCTTGACTGCTTTGACCACCACCCTGGAAAAGATGGCTGGGGCAGTCTTTAATCCAAATGGCATCACTGTATATTGGTAGGATCCCCATTCTATTGAAAATGTGGTCTTGTGGTGATATTACTTGGCAATCTGGATCTGATGGTATCATGAAAATCCACCTATAAAAGAATATACTTCCTGGCCTCCCACATTATCTAACACTTCGTCAGTGAAAAGTGTAGGGAAGAGGTCATGCAAACAAGCATCATTCATCTTCCTGATATCTACGTATATACCGATCTCTCCTATCTTCTTGTCTTATACCACCATAGGGCTAATCCATTCCGACTCTTTGACATGCTCTATAATCCCTTCTTCCAACATTTTTTCGAGCTCAATTTTCACATTTTTCTTATATTTAGGGTTCAATCTGTAAGGTCTCTGTTTGACTAGTTGTGCATCTAGCTTAAAAGGAATCCTCATATCTCCCATAAGCCCTTTAATGCCCTTCATATCGATGAACTTGGTTGGAAAAAATTCCTGATATTCATGCAGTAACTCTGTAATTTTTTCAATGGTGGCAACATCCCAGTAATCTCCAACATTTGCAAACTTTGATGTCTCCTCTGTTCCAATATTGACCTTATTAATATTAATTGGCTGTCCAATAAATGGTAGCTCAACTCCTGGTCCTTCTACATCTCTTTGTCCTTCTGTTTCGATGATGCTGACCTTCCTCGGATCATCGTCTTCATCAACATTGATGTTGTAACAGCCTTGTAGTTTCTTGAGAGGCACAGTCCATTCGTCCTCTTCTTGTTCCATAGGGAGGCTAGATGCCTCTTCAAATAATTTCTGTCTCACAATCTGTAATGCTTGATCTATTGAGGGATATTGACTTTCAAATAAGAAGGTGGTTACAAAATTCTGAGTCATACCTTTCCATTGTTGTTGAGGAATGTTTCTCCAGGCCTCTTCACAGCTTCGCACATGGTCCTTTGGGCAGCTTCGACCTGTGTACCTTACTTCACATCTTTCTTCTCGTGTTAAGAATCGCGCTGTCATCAGGGTACGACACTGTATCCACTCTGTAATGTTAATTTTGTGTGCCCCCCACCGTCTTGCTGGTGTGGCTTTCAAGGCCTCATCCATCGCCAACAATCTTTGTTGCATTAGTACACTCTCTTCCAAGTCCGACAAGAAGGTTTCTAAAGTATTTAAACCATCAAAGGTGGGTAAGTTACTTACGGTTGTGCCGATACAACGAACTTCTCTAGTTAGTCTAGCACATATTCTTGTAGATACTTCATACATTTTATTCTGCCAATTCTCCAGTGCTTCTTCTGAGTCTGATGAGCATGTGCTCTCACTTCGCCAACTTAAGTTTCCATCGGCTGTGGGATTAATGTAATCTTGCTGTCTGGCTATTAATTTGTATATGTTTTCTAGTGCATATGCATGGTCTTCTTCTCTGATAGGTTCTGTGTATTGCTGAACTTCATCTTGATCTAAGGGTGCGATGACCCTAAGGCCATCTCTTTCAAAAGTCATATGTCTTTTCTTTAAATCAACCAGAGTGGAATTATTAAAGGCCCAATCAATTCCTAACAGCACAGGGTAAGGGCAGCTGTCATAAACAATCTCAATTTCCTCGAAATATGCAAATGTTCTTACTCCATCAGTGTCCACAGGTACATGTTCTAATCTTACAAAAGGGCTTACAACTTGCTGATTAACCATCCTAAGCCTGATAGGGGAATAGATCAACTTTGGTTTTCCCATCAGTGCCTAGGTTTGCTTTGTCATGAAATTGACCTCCGACCCTAAGTAGAGGACTACATAGTCTATCTCATACTCTCCTATTTGAGCATTCAAATGTAATTCCTTATTTTCCCTTCTCTTCTTACCAATTTGGTGTACTTCTCTATTCACTAAGGGGTCTATCTTTCCTAGCTCATATTGTCTGATTAATTTTTGTAATTCTTGTACAACGCTTTCATCCTGAATAAACTTAATACAAGTATATAGAAATTCCATGAGCTTGCTTACCTTTGTTCCTTCTTTTGGTGAAGCAGACTGATCGAATGCCAAAGGAATTCCATATTCTCTCACTTCTGGTCTTGTCTTTGATGAGGAACCTTAGTCTCCTTTGAATTAGTTTCTTGCTTCCTCAAACATTTGTCTTTCTTTCTTTGCATAGAACATTTGTGTCTTCTCTATAGCCTTCTTGATTCCTGAGTCTTCTGTAATATTCCCTTGGGTCAGTTTGTCTTCTCCTGTAACAACGCCTCCTCTACTTATAACAACGACTCTAGGGTATTCTCCATGAGGTTCAACAGATATCAGTTGTACTTGTGGGTTCTACTGAGGTCTGCATCTTTCCTAAAGCTTAGCTAGTAGCACAAGACAATCTTCTATAACATGTTCAAATGAGCTGTAGTAGCTACAAGTAGTACAAGGGTTCTGACAATCCCTTGCAAGGTGTCCTGATTGTGCGCAATTGTAACAGATGATATGTCCTCGGCCTCGACCCATTCCTCCTCCTCATCCTCTTCCTCTGAATCCACCACGAGGATTGAAGTTTCCTTTTCTAGGGGAGTTGTACTACGTAGAGTTTCCTTCTTGTTGTACTTTTCCTTGAATCTTGTATATGTCTCTTGACCTTTCGTGCATGAGATCGTAAGCTCTACAATCTCTATTATCATGTCCTATGGACTTAGAGAACATGCAATACAAATTTTTAGGTGTCTGAACATACTTTTGCATGTATTAGTACTCACCAGGGCGATGTCTATTTCTGCATACCTCACACCAAGGTAAGGTGACTTGCTTCAAAGGGCCCGGGGCTCCAGAAGCCAAGTATTCATTGAATAGGGGACAATGCTCCTTGTCATAGCCTTGTAATCTGCATATTCCACACCATATGTCTTCTCTTTTATATTTTCCCTTATCTTTCTTCATATCTTTGACTTGCAAAGACAAACTAGTCAGCTGACTCAAGATCTGATTCATATCTGAGCTAGATTCTCCCATAGGGGCTGATTCTAGCTTCATGGCGATCTCCAACGCCTCAGACTGTGAAGCAATCTTTTGTTGCATCAGAGGAAATCTGATGTGTGATAAAAGGGAAGCAATGAACCATTCTTTGTTATGTTCATTTGGGATTTGAAAAGTCAATCGACCTGTTAGGGTTTTGAATCTCTGATCGAATTCCCAAATAGGTTTGGCCACCTTCTGCTTGATATCCTTCAGCTCTGTAATACACCGTGACTTCAACTTGGGTTTCTTTAACTCTACAATAAATGCATTCTTAATCTGATTCAGTGGCTTAGGCTGTGAAAGTCCTTGAACAAGCTTCATGTACCAACTTAGTGCGCAATCCCTTAGAGTGGTACTAAACTGGGTTTTTTTGACAGCTTCGTTAGTGACATTTTTAATATTCCGTACAGCTTCACATAGGAACCAGTGCTGATCAGGATCTTCAGATCCATCTCCCTTAAAAATAGGAAGCCTCATCTCATCTGCCATAGATCTTCTTAGGGTTCCTGACTAAATATGTGGTGGACTACTATTGGCAGTGCTTTGGGTACTCTGGTGGCTGGGATTACTCTGATTTCTTAATACTACCAAATCAATAGGAGGGATAACAATACTTACTTCGATGGTCTACGCAGTTCCTGAAGTTTCAGGTTCTTTTCGACGAAGCTCTTTAGCTTTCCCTTCCTCTGTCCTAGCAGGTTATGAATGCTCCTTGTTTGTTAGATCTTCTTCTTCTCCACTATAGAAACCTTCGTCCCCATAGTTCTTCTTGAACAAGTTCACAAGGTGAACTTCTATGAACACTCTCCCACTACGTGTATGTCCAAGTTCTGTGTCACTATCCGAATTCTTGAACATTAGCCTTTCTAGATCCGACCAATCTACTGTATCTTCAAGGTGTTCTTCTCATGCAATAGCATCTCGAGTCTCAACTTCAGGAATTGTAAAATTTTTTCCTCTGGGTCCCTTGAAGAAGTATCTCTCATCTTGGTTGTATGATTCTACTCTTTCAACAACAAACTCTGTGATGTACCCTCCAATGGTTCTATCAAACCAGTGATCTACTACTCGTGATACATCATTATCAAATCTCTTGACCTTCTTGATTAGCTCCTAAGTTCACACTACAAGAGGTCTAGATCGAATATCGAACTGGGTATCTGCTAATCTAGCTAGCCACTCATACACCTCCTGATGGATTCCCCCAAAGAAAATTTCATGTATATCAGTAAAGATATATTTATCCAACCAATACTCTGTACTAAGATTAGGGTTCTTGTTCTGGGCTTCAACGAAGTCCTTTTATCGATCCTCTATCCACTTTTGAATCTCTATCTTTGATGGGAACCACATTGACATTCCCTCAAGAAGATTCTTTTCCCGGCAACAGAACCACTTGTTGGCACAGGGGAAGACCCAGGGTTCAGCTCCAAGAGCGCACCAACAAGCCCTAACCACTGGCCCTTTCAGCTACACCTGCAAAGCAGATGCAGTTTCACCCGAAGCAGTTATGAGGGGGTTTCATGATAGAGATGTATACAACCAAGGGGAATATCAAGTGGATCTAACACAAGGGCAACACAACATTCATATATCACTTATCATCTTAGATCTATTCTGTACATCTACTTATCAGATCTAACACAACAATGCAATCACAATATATCAATGACAGAGACAGAATATCAATCACACACAACACACAATATACGTGGTTCACCCTCTCTCTAGGCCTACGTCCACATAAATGTGCTATAATATATTAAGGTAAAGCATACATTTCTTGTTTGTGGTCTTAGCTATCAGATCTCTTCTCTTCTCCTCTCTTTCTCTCCCCTCCCTCTGCACCTAGTTGTAGGGTTGATCTTCACACCCAACTGAAGATCTTACAATACCAGAAGGCTCTCACACTTAGCGCTTCTCTCTCACACAACAATAATCTCTCACAACAATAATACCACTAGTTTGGAAATAATATCGTACCAACCCAAACTAGGTCCTCATGACCTTTATTTATACATTACAATCACTCACCGACAACCTTAGGCTGAAATCTGGGTGTCCAAAACCCTAGATACCAAAACCCTAGGTGTCTAAAACCCTAGGTCAACTTGACCCACATTTTTCGGGCTTTGACAACTTGTCTTTCCTTTCTTCTCACGCGGTGCTCCAAAGCATCCAATGGTGGATTTTTCCACTTGCTCAGTTGTCTACGATATTTATTCCTTGCTGATCTGTCATCTTTGATCTCCTCATCCAATGACTTACTTTCTCGGACTTCACTCCATCTTTTCTTCTCTTTTTCTCACTTCGACCCAATAACAGTCACTACGTCTTATGCAAAGTTTGCATTTTCCTTATTCTTCCTTGATCTTCGCTTGCTTCCATACCCAAGGGCCAACAACCCTTCAATAAAGAAATAATTATTACTGCTATGGATCCTTTCCATCCGTTCACATCCAAGTCTTTGTATTAGTGTCCATCAACATAATCTCACTCCTGTAGGATCGACTATCATTTCTCAAAGAAATGCTAGACTTCCTTTGTCACAGACTTAACATGATTCAATCTCGTTGGTTAAAATCCCAACTGTATTTTAAATCTGCATCGTTCTACTCAAGGAACTTATGAAGATGATTTATGTTTGGCA